>VYXD01006830.1:1765239-1811133 GCA_013397195.1 Hylia prasina
ATGTGCAAGTGCTGGGGACTTGAGGAAGCCACTTTTTTGGGTGGAGGAATGCCCTTTTCTGGAATGCAGGAGAAGTGTAAAGCTAAGGGACAGTTTATTTCATGGTCTTCCTTTGTGAATGGATAATTGCTTTGCAAATTTACTTAAGAATAAAAAATCACACTGTTAGGTCTGCAGTAACTTTGTGTACCAGATGTCAGTATTGGCCTGTTGGGACTCATAGCAAGACAAATACATGATTTGATAGTCTGGTGGAGGTTTTATCTTGGCATTAAACCACTAATCCATCAAAGCTATAACCAGGAGAAACAATTAAAAATTCAGAACCATTGTATGTTTTCTTGGGAATTCTTCATCTGTCTGTCTTCCTGTTGTGGTGTGATGGCTTACATGAATGGTGCCTGCAGAAGTTATGTTTGTACTTCCACTTGGATGTATTTCTGCAGTGCTTAGTATGCATGTGATTTACAAACACGAACAGTATTGAGGCCATATGCTTCATCCTTTGATGGGCTCTCTGGAAGTAAAGTGGCAAGCAGATGTGAACAAAGCAGGCAGGGCTCTGTTTGCAACAGCTGAATGCCTGCTTGTCCTACAAACGATGCACTTACGTTTAAGTGAGAAATTGTTAATCCAACTAATCCTGCATGATTAAGGAATTTGTATAGTTGTTTGTAATCTAAAATAGTAGGCTTGAAGTAATAATCAGTTTTTCAACTAAACAGTTCTTGCTCATTGTCCATCATGCAGGATTGAGGAGATGGGTGTCCATATGATACATAATAAATGACAGCCAAAGTAGAATAATAACTAGCTTTAGCTGTGTTTTTCAGCCTTAAAAGCAGAGTGATGTTTAAAAAGCTGTATATGCTCTTGCAGCATCTCTCAGATACACTGAAGTGCATGATGGCCCAGCTTTCCATCACACATGGTTTTTATTTAGCAGAGATGTTGTAACCTCAGAGACTGCAACTTAAAAGTCCAGCTGAAGTGAATATACCATATCTCTGGCAGCCAAAAGTTGTACATGAGACATACTGTTTTAGGGAGGAGTATCTATTGAAAACAAAGTCCTTTATATTTGCACATAGTACAATGAATGTGGTGTTGGATGGTGAGTAGGAAAGCAGAAGTTCTAGGACTTGCTATCTCTGATGGGCAAACTGCCGTTGCTAAGATCACTTCTATTTACCTGTGGATCAGAAAATACTTATTTTCAATGTAAAGTGCTAAGAAATCTGCAGTAGAAAAATTGCTGTATATATTAAGGCTTTTAAAAATCTACTATTAGTGTAAAAAATTGTTCAGTATATTTAAAACTGACTCCTAATTCTAGATGACACTTCCTGTGGTATGAGGCACCATAAAAAACCTTCCTGGTTATACGTTTTGAAAACTCAGGTTGTGGGTTCCACATCTGGTTGCCAGTCTGGACAACATACAGTTATCTATAGTTCTGTGTGTATTGTGTAAATGTATCATAAATTTCCATTGTCTAATTATTATACATTATATATTTATATGAAAATTTCATTGACCATATGTACTTGTTAATGTACAGCCAATTATAAATGCAGTATAGCTATGTTTTAAATATATTATTTTTCTTTCTCTGCTGTTATTACTTCTTGCCTCTCATCCATGTCAGGTTAAAGAGTATGTATGAAGGCACTCAGAGTTTGTTTTCTAAATAATAAATAAGAACAAATCAGCTACCAAGAACAGAAGTCAACTAACAGTATTCTGCTATCCAGATTTTAATTTTTTCTTTCTCTATACAGCATATTGAAAAACACCTGTTGTTTTAGCTTGATAGGTTTCATGCTGCCTCTAAAAAGGATCAGTCATACATTTTATTTTTTATCATTCAAATTTTGAGTAATATTATGAGGATTTCTTTGATCAGTGTATAGTTTGGCTCTTTATAAATCAAGTGTTGAATACTAGAATCAGTAAGTGGAACTCAACTTCCCAGTATAGTTATTTTGGGTAGTAATAGGGATTTCTGTGACAGGGATAGGGATGTCTGTAGCAACTTAGCAGGATGACATGACTGAATTAATTCTGCTTACAGATTTCTTAATCACGGGTCAGCTGAGCTGCAGTAGCCAACGACATGAACTAGCAGCCTGTGGGGAGCATGAGGTGAAGTATTTGAGCTTGACCTGCTTTAATCAAGAGGACTTGGCCCAGGATGTGTTAGTTCTTTGGGTTTTACAGAGTGGGTGCTCTGCTGAGAAGCGAGGACCTCACAGGGTGCAGCAGCTCCTGGCTGATGCCTGACCTACCAAGTGTAGGTCTGTGCATGAGTTCAGCTCTGTGCAGAACAAGGTGTGGACATGGCCAAGCTTAGGCACATACTTAATAGTACTTTGATCATACTTACACAGATTGTGCCTGATGTGCCTGATGTGCCTGATGTCCAGAGCCTCTCCACTGCTCAGCTTCTGCTTTTCCTGTTCCTGTGAGGAGCATCCTTGGCCCTGCTGGGGTGTATCAGGGCTCTGACAGGAGGCCAGGCCTGAGGCTGCTGCCACTGTGCATTCAAAGTGCACGGACATGAGTCTGAGCATGCGAGAGGCCCAGGGGAGGACTGGGGAGCTTGTGCTGCATTACACTGTAGGCCATAGCATGTCCCATGTGAGTGGTGTGGGACATTCCAGCTGTTAGGATGGGCCCCTTTGCCAAGTGCTCACGCTTGACTGAAGTCAGCGCTTCAGTTGGTCACGGGGACTCTTTCCAGAGCGTTTAGCAAAGGCAGATGAGATTTATAGGCAGATTGACCTTGGGCCATGTGAGTGGTTTGGGGACATCTGCAGCTGGCAGAATGAATGTGCAGTGCTGGGCTGTGAGCTCTGTCAGGCTTTGCCTTGGTAAAGGGATGTGACCACTCAAGCGGGATGGACATGTAGCCGGTAATGCCTAGCTGTCAAATGGTAGCTGTGAAATTAGGCTTCTCTGTAAAGCACCAGGAGATCTGTCCATGTCCTTACCAGAACTCGATTGTTAATTTGTTATCTTGGTATTGTTAATGAATTATCTTGTTACTGATGGAGTTTAATCACATGCTTCAGTGCTATTTGAAATCACAGGGCTTTCCTGAGGTGGAGTGCTGTGTGTGAATGAGTTTGGTGCTGATAGAATCTTTTCCTGGAACCACATTCATTTTAATAGTTGGCACTGCAGTTTTACTCAGTATTTCTTTTGTTTCTGAATTGGTTGTGATTGTTGTGTGATTTGGAGTAGACAGAAATCATAAAGCAGAGACTATTTCTTTAAAAACCTAAGTGTGTTTGCATATGCAAGTGTGGATGCACAATGTGTTGCCAGAAAAAGTCACTTTTACATGGTTGAATGTATCCGTAGTTTAGTTCACATGGACTTTTAACCTTGAGTACCAATGGCAAAAATGTAATGCCTCAAAGAATTGATTCATTTACACTGGAATACTTAAATTGTTATCACTGAATGTGTGCAAGCACCTTTCATTGCAGCACACTTTGAACTTCTCTCTGTAGTAATTTAAATTGCTTCAATAATGAGATTGCATCCAAGGCTGGCTAAAAACTGGTGTTCGTACGTTTACATAACAGTATATATTTTATATAATATCCTTTATTGTCTTCACAGAGAAGACCAAAAAGCAGCTATTATAAAGTCGGCCTTGAAGACAGTGTCAGAGCTTCACAAGATTTAAAAATTTTAAATAGACTCATTCATCCTTAAAACAGTTCTCTCACCACTTGAGCTTTTTTTCAAGATATTTGATAAAGCCAGCAGCATATTCACTATTATTTTACAGATCTGTGCAAAGGAGATGATCCTTGTTAGGTTAAACCATTATGCACTATTCCATGAGTGGAAAGAGATACAGTCACATATTGAAGAAGAGTAGCTGGGCTTACTGCTGCCAATAGACTTTGCAATTAGTTTTCAGAATACCATTGCATGCCTTAAAGAGCTGTTTTTATGCTCTGCTCTCTTCACAGCAAGGATACAATCTCCCCTCTGTCTTGTAGGCATTTCCTGTACTAGGAAATTTTTGCTGAAATTTCGCACTCTTGCTACTCCTGTTTCAGCTCATTGGCTGCTGTGCCAATGAGGGCACTTGGGACTTCCTCTTAATTCAAGCACTGCATTGTGTAAACTTCTAAACAGGGTCAGACAACATAGTGTTGCCAGCTGCACATCTGCAGCCATCTGGATTTGTGGCAGGAGCAGTAAAATCGACATTGTGTAGCAGAGTTGAAAGAGTGACAAAAGTGGTGCAAATCGTATTTGCAGAAAACCCACCATAGAGAAACCCACCATAAAGAAAATCCACCATGTTTGAGCTACAGAATATACAGTATCATTATTGAAAAGGTCTTTCTACTTTTGTATTTTGCAAATAAAGATAAATGGGATAGGCTACTGCTGTGCAATGTTTTGTGAAAAAGCTTGCTGGCTGATTCATTCCCATTGTATTGTTAAGAGCAGAGGTAAGTAATTATTAAAGCTTCTGGTGCTCATAAACAGGCATCTACCCCACCCTGTATGACTTCATTAAGATTCTAATAAACATCACTTCAGTATCTTAATTTATTATAATAACATTCTTAAGGAGAAATAATAGCACACTGTGAAATTACAGCTTTCAAGTCTGAGGGAGGAGATGCAGGGGGAATGGTCACACATTGTTTTGTATCTGGGCTTGCTAGTTGTTTGAGGTGAGGCTAGAAGAGGCACTTCTGACCTCTTTTCTTTTGAATCCTTTCTCCCTGACTAGCCTCACTAGTGACCATTCTGAGAATAACATCTTGAGTCTGCCTGGTCAGTGAAGCTTGATAAGTTAACTTCTGTTAACTAATGTCTGACGTTCCCTTTGACTGTGTTACTCAAGTGTCAGTACAAGGTGCAGTCTCTACTTTTCTCTGCTTGAAAGCTTTTATTTGGTCACTTGTTTCCTGGCTCTCAGAGGCACTAGAAGTATGGATTAATACTGACAGTGTTTGTTACTGAGTAGTTTTACTGCTGGTTTTAGGCTGAATACATCTGCTATGCACAAGTAACCTAAAGTGAGACAGCTCAGAACAAGTCATAGTTTTAGATCAAATGTGTTGGCTTTTAAAGTGTTTTAACCTCATTTAATGACACCTGGATTCTTTGCAATAATGCTTACAATGTAAAGACAAAGTATATTAGAAGAATGACTTACAAGTTAATATGTTCAGGAGTGGGCATTGCATTTTTTGAGTTATTTTTCTGATTTATCTGGCCTATTAAACCTCTTTCTCAAATATTTGGTACTGCTTTCCCATAAAATTTGATTGTCTTCTTAGTTTTATTTTATTTTTTTCTTGGGACAGTATTCATAGCTAAGACCTATTTCTGGACTTGAGATGAGGTATTGCTCTTAACCTAGAGTGTCATAGTTTTCACAACTAATCCAGCTCCTGTTGAAGTTAGTGGAGTTACTACCTTTGATTTCATCTGGAAAAGGTTAATGACCTTAATGTATTTCATTTGTTGCAATTATACTGTAGCCTAAGGTAATGGTAAAGGAAGAGATGATTATACAGAGGCCGTTATTAGTAGGAGTGTCATCACTTATGTGATTACAAAGAGAGCTATTTTATTTTGAAGGCAATTTTTAATAAAAAGCTTAGAATTATTTTATTGAGCTGTCTACTTAAATTTATGATTATGAATCAAATATAGCTGATAATAATAAACATAAGTAATAAACCAGTTGTGTGTGTGTTTTGTAGACATACATATTTTGCCACAAATATCCAGGAAACAATTCTCGTGGAATCTTACAGATATTAATCTTATGTATGGCATGTTTTTCTCATATCTCTGTTAAAACTCAGGGCACTTATACCGTTCCAGTGTTTAGTCCTCAATTTTCCATTGTTTGATGGCAGTGGCAATTCAGTGAAAGTGGCTTTCCTTGAACTGATCTCAGGAATAATACATCTGCAAAACATTATCCGGCCTTGAGTAGAAGTGAGCTAGAAGTAAGACAGTGGGAAAAGCAAGAAATACAGATATTCTCCTTCTTCTGAGCCTCTGAGAACAGTTGGCTACAGTCATATACTGACTGTAAAACCACTACTTTGTGACCAGAATCTTTAAGAGATGCCTTTTATGTGATCAGATTTTATTCAAACAGGGATGAAAGACCGTTTATGCTGAATTTTGCAATTGAATGTTCATCCTGGGTAGAAAAGCGCAGTTGCACAGATCACCTAAGGCTTAAAATATAAAGTAACATTGCTCTTGGAAATGATCACTGGTATGAGTGTCAGATGCACTGGTATTGTGTTTATGAAGGAATCATATTTTCAATATGCACAGAAGGGTTAGGACACCCATCTGCCTCAGCAGACAGAACAACGTACAGTTTCCTTGGCCAGTGAAGAAACAAAGGGGCTCTCCCAGGCCAGGTCATAAAGAACCACAGTCTGTCCACATGTGTCACTTGAAGTCCAGTGGAAGACTTCCTTGATACAGGTGAGTGCAGAGATGAACATACACAAAATTCATCTTCTAATAGAGAAGGTGAATTATAGAGCTTTGGACATTTTTTCCTTCACAAATACCAAAGTATTTTAAAGATTGATGTTAAGTGTTTGAGAAAAGTGAAAAAATTTGATGTAGAATTCTTTTTCAAACTCCTTCATGAAATAATTACATTTAATGACAACCCTTTTCATGTATTCATCAAAGATCAGGAGAGTAAAAGCTGTTGATATCTGGTCATTTTACAGCTCATTTTCCCAAGGAGGTGTGTGTTTGTATAGTGTGGAGTGCAGAATCTGCATAATAGCATCCTCGATTTTTGTAAAAAGAAAATGAGAACAATTTAAAAATGTCTCTATGACTATATTCTCATGTGGTTCATTTCTGGCTTCTTGCTTATAAATGCTTGGTTATTCTGTGCCTCTTGCTTTCCAATACCAGTAAAGTCTTCCTGAAGGGAGCAGCCTTTACCATTGTTACATACTGAGAATGTCTACAATGTATTTAAAAGGGCAATGAAGAATATTTGTTCCCGTCAGAAGTAACATTACTGTTTAGTAGAATGTAGCCATACTCCACTCTACAAAGAAATAAGTAAAGCAGATAACATTTCACTACTAGATATGTAATCTTTCACTGCTATTTTTATTTTGTAAGTGGACATGACCAAATATATTACATTTTAGTATTTTTCTCAAAAAAAAAGGGGGGGGGGAAGTAAATACTTTTAAAACAAAATTTACAGGCTCAAAGTGGAGTATTTTTTTTTCAAAATCTATCTCTAGAAAAGCAATTTTCTTTTCACATCTTTTATGTAGACCTTAAGAAGCTTCTATCCAGTATGGTCCTATATCCCGATGCTGAATGCAAGAGAGAGGATATTTTGTATTTAATCAATACCACACAGATTTATCTAGGATTTATTTTTTTCATTTTCTGCAAAACTAGTGGTCATTTGTTACTCTAGAAAATGTGCTTCTCTGAAAATTGACCAGGGCATTTGCTGTCAGTTTAAGCAAGCAAGAAGCAATGAGAACAAGAAAAACACAAAGAAAATGGCCTCAAGGGAAAGCTCTGCATAATAAGCTTGAAATTGCTACTGCTGGAAATACTGTTGCTGCTTTTCCTGCCAGGGCTGTCACCTCACTCAACAATTTTAGCTTCAAGTGGAGAGTGGAGCTTTGCTTTCAGCATCACTAAAGGCCAAGGTTTATGCTGCTGGATTTCCCAAACTCTGAGGCCACTATGCTCATTGATTGGTACACGGATGGCATTTTTAAAGAGGAAATAGGCCAGGAATAGCCCATGGTCTCAAAAGTTACAAAGACAAGGTAAAGAGCAGGAATAACAAAGCATATAAAAGCTGTATTTTTAGAAGAGGTCACCACACTTAGTGGGAAGTCATAAGTGAAATGAATAGGAAGGCCATGCAATTTAAGTGATAACAGTTTTCCTAGAGATACATAAATCATTCCCAGGATTTTTGGCTCCATTTCCTACTTTCCCTTGTTGCCTGATAAGGAAGAACAAGGAAGTTCATTCTAGAGGGAAAAGCAGAGCTATGAACTGCCTGAGATGCTCATTCCCCCAAGGTTATTTCTTGAAGATGGTCTCACAGAAGCCTTGGTTACTGTTCAAGTCATGCCTAAACAGGGGAAACACAATGAATGAAGCTAAGTCAGAAGAGAAATGCACAGTATTGTAAAATGTTCTTCTTAACTTGGTGCGTTGAGCACATGTATGAATATTCAGTGGTTTTTTCAATGCAGTAACCACTTTTCAGTGTTACTCATCTATCTGAGTGGTTGCTGTAGTTACAGCATAACCTTGAGAATTGGCAGGGAGGGAATCGTGTATTCTATGGCATTCCCTAGCCTGTGTGAAATATTTCTTGAACATTTGTGTAGCCTAAAGTAGGTGTTAGCTGGAACGGTCTATGACTGTATACACAGAATTTTTTTTCCTAATCCCAAATAGAGATTATCAACCTTACGTTTCAGGATTCAATTTGTTTAACTGTCTTAATGTACCCTCAGATATCTTGTCATGCAAATGAATATTGAAGTCTCACTTGAGTCCTGGGACTTTATAGGGAGATATGTGAAATATATGAGAATGTAGGTCATAAAGTAACCTTCATTAGTATTTTAAGAAGTGCAGATTTAAGGTCATTTATTTATATAGGTGCTGGCTGTTGTAAACCATAGGAGACACTAGGGGAAGTTTGTTTATGGAGTCAACAATGTTTATGGAAAATCAACAGTGTCAGAGCTGCTCTAGCTCTAGTATTTGGAATGAGTCAGGCTTGACATTTCGAGTTGAAAAGAATGCAGAATTTAGAACCAAGTTAAGAATATACTGGATGGAAGGAAAAATAAGGTTTTTAAATTGACATGCAGTGCTAAAACTAGGCACAGCTTGCCTGGATTCAGAAAAATGACTAATACAGAAAAAACCTGGACTTACTTGGGAGGAAGGAATCAGTGTAGGGAATGTGTGCAAAATGTTATAAGAATGCTGAGAAGAAAACAAGGAAAGGGACAGGTATTAGGTGGACGGTAATAAATGCAAAAATGTATTACTAGTATAAACATACCATGATATTCAATCAGCTAATGTATTATTATGGAGTTAAGAGGTGAAACAAGAAGAAATATTAATTTCAGATCTCATCCCTCTCAAATTCTGTTCCTGACTGTCAAATGGATTGTCACATCACAGACAGGATATGAGTGCATGGAGATGGTTTGAAGAACTTCTGTAATTTAATTTTTGCTAGGTTAATATTTTTTATGTGCTTCCATAAGAGTAAATGATTGTTCTTGTCTTGTTCCTTGTTGCAACTCATATGTACACTGTGTTTTTATCTAAGGACTCTGCAAATTGTTTATACATATGTTCTTCAGAATACTGGAGAGCCTGCACTTTGTACTGCTAGACTTCAGATGAAAATTGTTCTTTTCCTTATACTTTATATGCTGTAGCTGTATGTCAAAATGGAAGGATGGCCTTAGGGAAGGATGGCCTCCCCTGCTTTTAACAACTGTTAAAATATCTGTGAGCTAAGAATTTTAATACATACCTTTGGGAAATGTGTACAGTGATCTAAAGTAGTATGACCCTGTTAGAATAAGGTAAAAGATGCTTCTAATATCCTCTCTTTTTTATTGCAATCATATTTATATACCTGAACTTGTGTAGTTTTGTCCAGGTGTTTATGTTGTCAGAATGTTCAGATTCTCCATTGCAATCTTTCACTGCCAGTTTTGGAATACTAAAACTTTTTGCCCCAAGACTTAGAGAAGAAGTACACAAATAATTCTGTCAAATTAAATGTCATTTGTTGGCTGGTTACAACTTGCATATGCAGTGGAAGGGGTAATGGTGGTTCCTGTGCCAGCAGGAATACAGAAATTGCTCCTTCCAGGAATATACCAGGCATGCAAATTACTGTAAAGTGCAGGGGGAATATTGCTCTCCTTTTCCTGTACCCTGTAGAGCTGATTATTGCCAGTGATGCTGGAGAGAAGAAGGGGAAGGAATTGCACTGGAAGCAGAATTTCTCCTGGGATTTATTGAGATTGAAAAGGATTTTTCTTCCATTTCTTAAACATCAATAGGCTGATTATTGAGATGAGCAGTGCTTGTGCTGAAGGATAGAGGAAGGAGAACAGCTTTAGCTGAGCTGCCAGTACAGAAAAATAAAGAACCTGTATTTATTGCCAAATTCTAGAAGGATTCTATCGAAGCGAATCCACGGAAGCATAGAGATGAATGCCTTGTGTGCTCACTGACTCTTATTACTTCTGACAGTAGAGCACTAGGCCTTCTGTAGTAGAAGTTTTGTCCTTAGCCACATCCTTCTGACCCTTGCACCTATGTGTCCACCCTTAAAGTATCCTTGTTCAGCTAAGAACTTGAATGCTGCTATTCTTGGAACAGAGGGCATTCTTCATACAGGTCACCATCAAAGAGAGGAAATGTAACAAGGAAAAACTGTTGGCAGCAGCAAAGATCTAGATGCAGCCAATGAAGACATTGTTGGAAGTGAGGATCTCCTTTCCTATAACTGAACAAGCAGTTCTCTCTTTAGTAAACCCCAGTTTCCCTACCAGCCAAGAAGAGAACTTTTATTTTTAGATCAGCAGATTCAGTCTCTGCTCAGAGCTGGAGAGTTGAGCTTGCTGGCATTCTTGGTGTTCTTGCAAAAGGTTGAGCCCTGTATCTCACAGATGCTTCCTTTGGGCTGAATTCTGCTCTTTCCTGGAGTTTCAAAATCTGTGAAAATTTTACTGAAATCTGTTGAGTTTGGCAGAAAGAATTAAAGGCAGGATCTGACTCTATTCAGGTTGCCTAGTCCTTGAGAGGAAAGAAAACCATTACTGTGACTCACAGTAAATTATTAGTGTTTCTGTTCTCACCTTTATGAATCACATTAAAACTGATATTTTTGATATGTTTTTTCATGAGAGCTATAGGGATCACTGGGTTGAATTCTTCTCATAATTTGGATGATCTTGAATTCAAGGTTGAATTATTTTTCACATATACTGATCGTTTACTAATTATAGATGAAATTCTACTTCACTGGACTGAAAATTTGCTTGCATCACAATAGAGAGAGGATATTTGTTTATTCAGGTATTGAAATTTCTGTTTTATCTAAAAATTCCACTATTATCTGAAGCCAGTCTAAAGTAAAAGATAATGACTGTTTAGGTGACAAATTAAATTTTGTTTTTTATATACTTGCCTCCAGGGTTACTTTTGTTGCTTGTGCCACATTATTTTTAAGTAACACTTGCCTCCACAATTTAGCCCAAGGGTATCTGCATAATCTACAACCAACCTAGGAAGGTCATTAATTGTACCCTTCGTGTTGACAACAAAATGTGCATGTGAGCTAGTGCCCACAGATTTTTTTATGTATTTTGTAGAACTGTTCAGACCTATTGTGATACATGAAAAGATTTATATTTTCCTGTTAGGGCAAAGGTTTAGAAAAACCTCAGCAATTAATCAGATTTGATGGCATTATTGCTTGTATTTGTGGAGTATTAAGATTTCACTTTGGTAGTCTTCATTCTCATTGATCAAAGTGTGAAGTACTTGTCAATAAGCTTTAATTTATTCATGTAGAGGAGTGGAAGGGCCTTGTCTGTAAGTCCCACAGTGAATCAAGGTTAGAATCCAGTGGTCAGTATTTGACCCTTCTGCTCTGCTTTTCAATTATCCCTGCCATAAAGCTTCAGTATTGTAGCTTTAGACCTGCTTAAAGACTTGGCTTTGGCCATCATAACTGTAGTGAATAAATTAAAGGTCATGCTTTGTTGTACAGGTCAATACATAACCTAGAGAAGGTATTTTACATTCTAAATATATTTTTTCTCATTTGTTGATTTTTATGTTTTTTTGCCAACCATAATGTGAACGATATCTAGACATGAGAATTTTATTTTGGTGGAGTGAATGTGAAACAGGCCATTCTAAATGTTAAAATATTAGTGGTGACACTTTGTTCAAGCATGAGGAACAGAGCTAAAGCAGGACTTCATAAATTCAGCTAGCAAAATATGAATCAAACCCTGTTAAGTACCTTCTGGCAAACCAAACCTCTGATGTGAACAGAGGTTCACATCAATAATCTCTGTTAGGATTTTTTCCCTCTTTCTCTCTACCATAGTCCAGAATTTAAAGCTCAAGTCTGCTGTGTGCTGAGTGTCAGTGAATGCCATGTGGGAACTGAAATGTTCAGCATCTTCCAGGATGAGGCCTTTACCTTGGTCCAGATCTTGTGCATTATGTGATCTCTTGTTCTTGAACTAATATATTTCTTTCTCTTTCCCCTCATCCTGAAAACTAGGTTATGTTGACTACAAATCCTGGTTCTGATAATTTATTCTCTTTTAAGGCAAATAAAGTAAAGCAAGCCATAAGGCATATTTCCCTCATAAGAAGATTAATGTTCAGAACTTGATTCACTTATGCTGTCTTTTGTGCTGGTTTGGTCTCATTTAAGATGAGATGTCTGTCTCTGTAATATTAGTGTATTTTACTTGCTGTAATCTGATGCACCATTTCTCTCCCCTTTTTTTCTCCTCCCCTAAGATTATCGTTGGAGAAACTGCAGTCTTTTGTCTACAGTTAGCTACAAAGGATTTTGAAAACCAAGAGAAAACAATATTAACTGGAGACTGTTGTTATATAAATCCACTGGTGCGCAGGACCATCAGATTCCTTGGTATGAGCAAAATCACTGCTTTCATTTTCTGAATGGTGAGAGTGATCAATTATGTCTTAATTTTGACCTGGGGAAAATACTCAGATAACCATATAACATTTCACACGTAGTCATAATTCAGGTGCAGTTTTCCTTTTAGGTAGCAATTGCAGCTTTTTGGAAGTTTGGATTAAAAAACAGTTGCAAAAACAGCACTTAAAATAGAAAAAAAACTGGAACCACTAGGGGGGAAAAACAACCAGCAGGCCTGAAGTGGAGTGAAGTGGAGAAAGGTGATATCCTTGTGCCATATCTAGAGCTTATAGTAAACACACACACACCCCTCCCCGAAGTTGAAGACATTGGGATATAAATGTGTGTTTGAAGCCAAGCCGATTTAGCTGCTTTCTTAGCCTGGATATTGTATTATAGTCTCTAGCAGAAAAAATCCATGCTGCATTGGTTTTGGCTGAAGCTCCCCCATTGACTTTAGATATGAGATGTCATCTTTCTACTTAGTTTGTTGTAAATGTATTTGGAGAGAGAAATCCCACCACTCAAAATGTGTATTGAACATTTCCAGATGTTGCGTTTTAATACACGTAGGGATGCCATAGCAGGGCTCTATTCTGTTGTTTGCTTCTCTCTCATGGTTGCATCTGAAGGAAACAGCTGGAGGAATGAAGCCTTGGGGCAGCTAATCCTGCTGTGTGCCCCA
This sequence comes from Hylia prasina, assembly GCA_013397195.1. Classification (NCBI taxonomy): domain Eukaryota; kingdom Metazoa; phylum Chordata; class Aves; order Passeriformes; family Sylviidae; genus Hylia; species Hylia prasina. The sequence continues at coordinate 1,778,685 of VYXD01006830.1, forward strand.
GTCTTGGGGGGAGGGAGGGCATGTGCAGCTGTGTCTGTGTTTGCAGTGTTTGTGTAACAACTGTGCTGCCTGCCATTGCTCCGGGCAAGGAGACTGTCTTGTATAGGTCTGGAGGAGGTGGGGAGTGATGATGAGGCTCTCCTCCCACTCCAGTTCCTCTCTGTGTAATCAGTGCCTGACTTTTCTTCCCTCTAAGTGGTCCCTTCCTTTCTCAAAGAAGCAAAAAAAAAATTGGTAGGAGTGGCAGAAGTGAATAAAGGCCTCTCTGCTGTTTCAGCAGAGGTGGCATTGCTGCTCATTGTGTCCCCCAGAGTGATGTGTCCACCTGTGTTGTGCAGTTCACACCCTCGGGACTGCCTGGAAGGCCCTTCTGTGAAGTGACATGGCCAGGCACAATGTGCTGCTCAGCAAAGTCTAGCATCTTGAGAGGAATTAACATTAGTATGACATTGCTGACCAGCCAGGACCCCAGAAATCACGCCTGGTCCTCTAGCTTTGCTAAGTAAAAAGCCTGACCTGTATGTTTCTGTGGAATTACAGCTGCTGTGATGTTAATCCATTAAATTCCTCATAGGGCCCCATGAAATTGGGATTTGCCAGAACTCACCCTATATTCACAGTGAGTGAATTCCCAACGGTATGGGAAAGGTACAGTGATTTGCCCGTGGAAATACAGGAGGAAATCTATAGCTCAGGTGGAATTGGAACAAGCACCCGCTGGCTTTGCCTGCTGGTCAGGCTGCTGTGATTGCATGTTCTTCCAGAGCTCATTTTCTATTTACAAAAGGATAGAGAGGGACCTCAGAATAGCAGAAATCTGTTTTCTTTTAAGTAATCAGATACATGCATTTACATTCTAATGAATGAGTACATGTGCTTAATGCTTTGCTTGTATGTCTGATTAAAAAAAATTCTTTAGCATAAGTAGCTCCTCAAATATATAAATCTTTAGCTCACTGTGTTGATACTGTGATAAATATGCTATGCATAGAAATTTACCCAGTAGCAGGCAGATGAAGACAACTGGTGCATGGCAATATTGAATTATTCAGTACTTTACAGCTGCAAGGAGGGAAAAAAAAGTTAGGACTTTCCAAGTTACCTTTCCATCAGCGTTTCACCTTGGTTTTCAAGAAGATTTATTGGGTGAAGAATTTCCCTCTGTCACTTCTGTTTAGTGAACATGGGCAAGAGTTAGGTACCAGTAAAGCCAGCTACCCCAAACGGGATATCCTGGCTACAGGGCCTAGGAGAGCAGGCTACTTGCGCAAGGAGTGAGTGTTCCCATGGAAGACGGCAGAGACATCAGGTGTGTGGGTACATTGCAGTGTTGCTGCTGCAGTTTTGTAGGGAAATACCATCTCCAGGGTGAGCAATGGTCTTTATTAGGCTACAGTGCATGGGAGGAATTTTCACGTTTGGTATATTGCTGTGATAAATACTGTAAATTGTCAGGAAATTTAACTCTTTGTTTTCCTCTTTAGGAATTTACGCATTCGGACTATTTGCTACGGACATCTTTGTAAATGCTGGACAAGTAGTAACAGGGAATCTTGCACCCCATTTTCTTGCACTTTGTAAACCCAACTATACAGCACTTGGATGTAAACAGTATACACAGTTCATCAGTGGTGTACATGCCTGTACTGGAAATCCAGACCTTATCATGAAAGCCAGAAAGACTTTCCCATCCAAAGAAGCAGCACTAAGCATATATGCAGCTATGTATCTGGCTGTAAGTATATTATATTATTTAATATCACCTTATTTTTGAGAGCAAATGGCTGGCACTGTGAGGGGGAGGAGGGAGGAATGGGCAGAAGATGAGGCCCAAAATTGGCTGATTTGCTGCAAACCTGTGAGAATGATTCATTGGGCTTAATTCTGACAAGGTGTAGTGGTTTCTCAGCCTTGAAAGCCAAGACAATGCTGAGAGGGTAGGTTTTGCCTTTTTCCCCATTTCCAGAATGCGTGGGACAATCCTTTGCTGGGTGCTAAGGAGTAAGGGTAGGGATTTCCTCTGACTGGTAGTGGTACCTCTGTGTGTTTTAACCCAGTGCATATCAGTAGAATCACACATAGCCATATTCTTTGGTGAGGTGAAGCAGAAGGGTGAGCTATATGTATGTCTGATCTCTCCATGTTTCTAAAGATTCCTGTGTCTTTTGGTAGCAGAATTGGTATTTATAGGTACCTCATGCAAAGTCAGTTTGGCTATTATTATGCAATAAAGTGGGCTACAAGAAAATCCACCCTTTTCTCCCTCTCTTCTCTCTTTTACAGAGAGTGATAAACAGTGTTGGGATAAAACCTGGTGTTTTCTGCCTGGGTCAGAGCTGTTGTATAGGTTGTGGAGGGGCAGAGGAGAGGAAGAGTCACCCTTTAATCTCACTCAAGTAACTCTGGCTCAGTTTGGAGTGCGTATCATTCTAATCTTGAGCAGGAGCAAGAGCATCTTGTTCCTTTGCTGGGGGCAAGTTCTCCCCAGCACATGCCTATGGGAGTGTCTTACCTGACTTGTGCTGGTAATCACAGCCCTCTGCAAGCCTTTGGATGAGCCAGGGCTGCCTTCATAATGTCAGTGGGAAAGCAGGCAGGTGTGTGGACCTTTGTGCTCCTTGCAGGAGTCAGCCCTTACATTCCCTCTGTATTTGAACAGTGGCCTGCCCATAGATGTGTGTATGTGCATATATGTAGATATACATGTGTGTGAGTGTGTACTGCTTTTCAGCACATACCAAATGAGCCAGCTTTTAGTTTCTGATTGATCTGGAAACTGATACTTGACAACGTGGCAAAGATCCCAGCCCCATCCACAGACAGTGTGTCAACTCAGTGCTTCTGCACAGGGTTTTATAACCAGTTGCTTAAAATGTGCAGCACTGATGGATGGTAACATTCACCAGGTTCCTTGTGAGCAATGTCTGTTTAAGAGATGTAGATCATCAGTTAGTGCAGGCAAGTGTTTGCAAATAAGAAATGAACAATAATATTCTATGCTAACTTGAGGCACGTAAAGTCTTCTACTAGTATTGTCTTTATTTGGGGAGATATCTAAGGATGAAACACTCTAAATTTGATGCAAGCTATTTTAGAAAATACTCAGAATTTTTCATTTTAATTGCTCCTACTTTTCTCATCCATCTGTAAAGTTGCATTTCCATTGTTGCCATGAGTCAGAGTAACTACGAAACCAGGTATTCAGCTACTGCAAAGCAGAAAGTAAAATAGTATTAGTACATTTTAAAAACAAAAAGTAGACATCAGTAAGGTTTAATACTGAATATAAGTTGCTTTTGACATGAGCAAGAATACTTTATGCAAACCTTGTCTGTGGTCAATATACAGTTAGCAGTATAAAAAAATTAAAGATGATGAGATCCATTTCATTACTATTTATTCTTTCAATAACTATAGAAATGAATATATCCTATGTCATTATTGTACTGCTGTGTGGTGCTTGATGCTGCTATCATTTAACTAAAGCACTATAAACTACTCTCAGGACTTCTGGGTTCCTATAGTAGGTCCTTGTTACATTATTGGCAGGGTTGTTGTTTTGGGGTTTTTTCTTAAATCTCATTGAATGACTGAAGCTAAAAATATTGTTTATTGTACTGCAGTGGAAAAAAAATGTCAGTGTTCCAATACTGGGGTCATGACCTTACACTGCCATGATGTTTATCAGGATAGTTGGCCCTAAATAACAATTTTCTCATCACTGTTCATTGGAGTAGGAGATTTAAAACAGTAGCCTAGTCTTTGTATGAGCCATGCTGCAACAGTTATTGGGAGCATGGACATAAAGATCTCCATATCTCCACTGTTTCATTAGCATATTATCTTGGGTACAAAATGTGCTTTCTTTTTGGTTAACAGAAATTTTCGAGAGAGGGAGAGGTTGTTATGGATGGAATCCTCCCTGGATATTTCAGCCAGCTGTGCACAAAACAAAACCAGCTTAAAGGAAAAAAAATACACAAAGAGCTGACCTGAGGGTCGTTCTCTGAGGTGGTGAAGTAAATGGTTTTAGACTTGTGTGATTTCACCAATCAACCCATTTAGGAATGAAGCCTATGCTTTATTTAATAATTCCCCTATCTCATTCCATTTAAGTGCAGCCACTTCCTTATCACCTAGCATCTTAGCATATTGTCTTGTTAACAATAGCTACTTTTTTCATCTGAGTTCTTGAGTCTTCCTTTTTCCCCCTCTCCCCACTTTTGAGAGCGGGTGGCTGCTATGGTAACTCAGAATTCACCTCCTGCTTGAAAGTACAGTCGTTTTCAAACAGTTGTTTTGCTAATATATAGAGCTTTGTAGTGTTTGCCTCCATTAGTTCCAGTACCTTTTAAGAGAGACTTATACATTGGAAATGCTGAATGGCAGTGCTGTGGTTAGGTGTTTTCTCTACCCTGCTCCAAACACAGATGCACTGAATGATGCATTGCCTTTCTTTTTCAGACTTTCAGGTTCATTCTTTCCAGTGTACTGGTGTTTTCAAAGTGAACTACTGTAAATCTTTTGTGAAATCCCTACGTAATCATGCTGGTGTCTGCATTTTTAGGTGTCTGTTCTGATCTCATTGGAGATCTTTGTTTTTGATTGAGTTGGGTTAAGAAGTTGACTGCATCTGCTTTCATTTCTTATCAGCGTTAGCAGCTTAGCAGCCCACCTCTCTCAGCTGGAACAATATTTGCTACATAGGTATTAAGGCAAACACTGCAGCTTTATTAAACTGTATATAATTGTATAAGCCACATTTTGATATGCATAAGCTGACATAGCCTGAACAATTAGAGGTAAGTTTTGAAGCAGCCAAGTATGCACATACTTGGGTGTTTTCCACAACTGAGACACAGGAATTCATGAGTCTTTTTTTGGTAGGATTTCAAATTGATATATGAAGATTTAGTCAGCCTATTCCCATAGATTTAAGTATAAGACTTGTGACTAAGTTGTCCTTTGAGGCAGACCTAGGGGGTTGTTCATTGCTAGCTGTAGTTTAAGGGAAATTTGAATTCATTCTGTAAAGTTTTGCCCTTTTTTTGTTCTTACTGCTTTGCACAGAAGCAGTTGGGTAGGATAGTGTTTGAACTTTGCAGTAGTGCACACGTTTCAGACTGGTTTTGGGTTTGTAGTGGTAGAGGAACAGGCTTCATGTCTTGAAAGTTGACATAGCCCTTAAGTCTGTAGGCAGCCTTTGTTGCTTTGCACTGTGAACCCTGGGCCTCAATCATGACTTAAGACAGAAATAGCAGATTTTAAAGCCTACAAATGATTTTTTCCTCTCTGCAGAGCTTTTCTTTGGCCCATGATCATGTTTTCTTCAAGGCTCTTGCTCCTGGCATTTTGCTGCATGGATTTTGCTGTTTTATTGTTTATAACTCACTGGGAAAAGACCACAAGACAGTCTGGGTAACAGGGCTGGCAACGTGGTGACATTCTCCTCAGTGTCACTCCTTGATCCATTTTAAGTGTAGGTCTAGTCTCACCTGGCTTTGTCTTGAAGTGCCTGTTAGATTCCAGCTAAATGGGCAGCTGGTGAAGCTGTGATAGGCCTCTCAGACAGACTTAAGGGAGTGGTCAGGTGGAAAAGGAGTAACAGAGCCACCTCATTAAATTGACTTTGTCCATTTTTTGTTAGAAAATTAAAAGATTTTTCTGGCCACCTTTCATGGACAGTGCTAGGAATGTGGAATTTCAGTATCTGGTGCAGCAAGTATCCCTCAGTTCTGGTAATAAAACATATGTCATGAGCTTCACATATTGATTGTGTTGGTTACTTTCAGACCAAATAATAAAACTACTGTTTGATCCAGGAATTTATCTAAAGACCTCTGTAAATTTCATGTCAGTCAGCTCTTCATTGCAATTCAGTTCCTCAAGTAAACCCCCTCTGTAATAGGTATATCTTACAGTCTTCGTACAGTGAAACTTCTCCAGTTGTTTTCCAGTTACAAGCTATGGGAAGGTTTTAGTGGGAAAAGTAATAGTAAGGTCCAGAATTCTAGAGCTTTCTTTTCCTTTTGCCAAGGAAAGCCCCTGATTTTGAAAGCTAATTTTTGTCTAGGGTCCTAATTAGATCAAAACATACAGAGAAAGCTGGATGAAGCTTCAGAAACACTAAAAGAATCTTCAGTGGACAGTTGCAGAAAGTCTCAGATGATTTGAGAATATGACTTTAGTTTACTCTAGAAATAGTTTGACCTATTAATTATTACCAAAGGAAGCTGAGAAGATTTTAGATTGTCAAACAGGATTCTAACTAAACACTGGAACTGTTTATAACCCACCATTTTTTCAGCTTTTTGATATGAGTGTCTTTTTTCTTGTAAATCTGATGAAAATTGAAAATTCATTGAGTGGAACATTTATAACATTACTTATATTACTTAAAGATTATCAAGATTATTTCTTTAATGCTAGCACATTGTAAAAACAAAACATGAGATAATTTATGTTTGAAGAGCTGCCTGGGATGGGTGCCTGTACAGTGATTTCTTCCTCATTGTTCTTCTTGCCTTATGAATCATTATTCACTGCTCACTGACAGACTGGTCTTTGTCAGTCTCTCAGGCCATCTAAATCAGGGAGCAATGAAATAGCAGATGCAGAAGGGATCTTCTTACCCGCATCCCTGGGCCCCAGGCTGACGAAATCAGCAAGGAAAGTTATCTTCCCTCCTGGCTGGAGCACCCAGCCTGATGTGTAGCTCCAGTGTAACTAAAATGGGATTCTGAGACCTGTTACACCTGTGTTTGTGTGCATAGATGTTGGTGTGGGTGGGCCTAAAGATAGCTGAAAGATGCCTAGAAAAAGCTTGCAGCATAGCCCAGGAATCCGCTTTGTCCTGCACTTTACACACAGTTCCTGTTCTTTTCTTAGCATGTTTTGCAATGGTTTTATTTGTGCTAGATTTAGGACAAACCTCACGTGAGACTTGTAACCTGGAACTTTTGAAGTGCTTTCCCAGTACAAGCTAAATACCAAGATTGTTCCTTACACTATGGCCTGAGCCAGTCACATCAGAAACCTCACAGGTAGCTTGCTTTGTCTTTGCTGCTGGTGGTGATATTTTCTTTCAAATTCATATTTTCAAACCCACTTCAGTTAAAGGTTTTCTTTCAATTTATGAGGTTCTCTAACAGCTTCACTTCTGGTATTTTGAAGACTGAAGGTCAAATGTTTATGGTTTTTTTTAAATCTAGTAAATATTGTTATATTGTGTAATCAGGTAACAATCCACCTCCTTACATGACTTTCTGCCTGTGTCTGCTTACAGGTGACAGCTCTATATATTTTAATATTAAAATCTTATTTCAGGAAAAAGGAACAGCAATAGCAGAAGTTCTTCAAGATTAGATTTACTACTGTTCTGATGTTGCAGGAGACTGTGCAGCCTGCACAGCCTGAAAAATATTAGTTCTAACTACTGTGTCAATCCTTGACCTACATACAAAATCTCTGCTGTTGGTCTTGCTGTTGACTAATTTAAAAGTTTTCTTTCATTAGAAAACTCCTCTCCCAATTTTTTGTTCTTAAAAGGGATGGAGATGTTCCGTAAACATCTTTAGCCATGTAAATGCTAAAGTGCTTTAAACAGGGATTTGAAGGACATGCTTGGTTGTAAAAACATTCAGAGAATTTTATGCAGAACATTTTTTGGGTTCAGCTTTGTATTAAAAATGTTGAAATTTGATTGAGGTACTGGAGAATAAATTATTTGTACTATAATGTGTTTGATCTTATTAAAAATTGAGATAATCATCTTGGGCAGTGATCAGATAGTTGTCATAGATAACTGAAATATGTCACCTTAAATAATCAGGTTTTTCCTTCTCAGTAGTCATTTCAATTTAATATAACACAATACAGAATTAAATGTGAAATAGCTCCCTGCTAACTCCCCTGTGTCAACTTCACCCAAGCTGTATTTGAAATTTGATTTTCTTATTGTGTGTTAAGAATATTCCAGGTTTTTCCTAGCACCAGCTATCCTAACATGTAGTGTGAATGTGGAAAAAGGTGGTAGTATCCAGGAGAACAATGAAACTCACTAAAATAGATGGCTGCTGAGTTAATTCAGTGTGCAGTACTCTGCAGCTTGAAGAAAACCAGTGGGGCTAAAAAGCTGGAAATTAAAGTTACAATTCTCTTATGCCCTTTCCACACGGCAAGAGTAACTTACTGAACACAGCCTGCAAAAGTACAGTGGTCTAGGGAGAAAAGTGGAGAATGTGGCTTGGAGGTAAATCCAAAACCTCTTTTTTTCCAGACCTTTGCTCTGTCTGTATTGGTGGAAATCTTCCTACTAGTTTCCTGTTCATCATGTAAATTACACTGAAGGTTTGTGTGTTGAGCTTCTCTGATGTTATTTTAAGATGTAGCTTTGTTTCATCCTCTAAGGCATGGATCTTTCTCTAGTCTTTAGAATAAAGTTACTGTCAAATGTTGCTCTTCTTAGACAAGCCCTGACCACTACTTCTTCACTTAATTTATTGTAACTGTAACCACACTTTCTAAACTGCTTCTTGGCTGGATTATTACAGCACTTCATAAACTGGCTCCCTGGTAAATTCCACTGAAGTTTCAGACAGTACAAAAAAACCCCAAACCCAAAGGACTGCCCATTTGTTGGCCAAAGAAGGGTACTGGTTCTTCAGTGCAGACTCATCTGTTTTCCTTTGCAGGTCCAAGTGATGGCATTACCCACTTGGAATCTCTAGTGAAACTCGATAGGAAATACTTGCTTTCTTCAGTTCAAAGACTTAAATCCTGTTTAAAATGTGAAGATTTAGAGTTTCAGTGGTTTAATTACAGAAACATCTTCTGCAGAGAGTAGAAACTTCTTTTGTCAAAAATCTTGTTAGTTGAAGTACAAGGTTTTTTTTCTTTTTTTTTTTTTGAGGAGTGTTGCAAGCGGTCTTAAGGCCAAGATTCAAGAAAAGGTAACAAGTCAAATATTTGGTATTAATTTCTTCCATTGTCTCATCAGAGCTTGGAAAGTGCTGGGTTAAACCTGGTAGTCACTAATGCGCTCTTAGGGCAGAAGAGCTGCTACTGCTTTTCATTCAGTAGTATTGCACAGGGACAATTAGACCGCAGCAGGGCAAATGGATTTCAGTCTGATGCATAAAGCCTGCAGCATTTAGGTTGGTCTGTGTGAAGCAAGGGGTTGTAGTAGTTCAGCACTGGTTACAACTATTACACTGTATTTATAAAAGTAAGTGCTGGTATTCAGTTCAATTTTCACTGCTCTTTGACACGGTTTTTTTTACCTTTTCACTGATTTTGACAAATCACTAATTAGTCATGTGAAGAAGTGGTGTATAAGGAAGAAAGGCTTTTGCTAATAAAAACAAGGTCTTTATGTATTCCCTTTCCTACTCTGCCTGGCAGCTTGTAATAGTACTAATAGTACTTCAGGGTAAAGATCTTTCTCTGTTACTGTCAACACTGCACAGTGAAAAAATCAGTCTCTTCTATGCATTAATAAATAAATACACAGGCTGAGAGTAATCAGATAGGATTGTCCAATTTGCCTGGTTTTCTGTAGGCTTTTCAGGTTAATGTAGCATGCAGTTTTGCTGTATGGTCTCATTCTTTTTCTATATCCCTGGGAAAAGGGTGTGATGACTTTATCTACTACTCTACCTCCTAGTTTCTTTATACCCTCCCCCCAGTCTGAAAAAAAGCACTAAATACACATAGTCTATTCAAATAAAATATAGAGCTTTTATTCACTGATTAGGGGAGATTTCCATCAGTCTTACACTTTCTTCCTTTTTAATTTTCAGATGTATATCACCAACACAGTGAAAGCCAGAGGAACAAGGCTTGCAAAACCTGTTCTCTGTTTGGGTTTAATGTGCTTGGCCTTCCTTACTGGAATCAACAGAGTAGCAGAGTATCGAAACCACTGGTCAGATGTAATAGCAGGATTTGTAATTGGAATATCTATAGCAGTATTTTTGGTAAGTGTGTGTCTGTGTCACTTCTGTTTGAAAAAATCAGTGTACAAGTTTGTATCTCTAAAACAAGCCTTCAGATAACTAAATAAAAAAGAAAGATGTTTCTTAGGTTTTTTAATTAGTCGTCAGTTTCCTTAGTAGTATTTGCATACACTCAGAAATGTGAAGTCAAGAAAGGACTGATCCAGTTATCTCTTTTGACTTCCATGTAAACCAGATTGTAGCATTTCAAACAGTAATTTTTGCAGCAAGGCCCCACAATTATATATTCCTCAGAATAACACAGTTATGATTTCATGTATAAAGTATCAAATTCGATATAGTGGTACCCACACTGATCAGAGAATAGGTAATATTTGTTTTTCTGGCTTTACAGTAACACTAATGAATTTATTTCATAGTGATTCAGGTTTATGTTGAGATTTCATATTATTCTGTATCAAAAAATTTTTGTTTAACCTTTTCCTTTTCTGGAGCTGTGTTCCAAAACCAGATAGTTAATCGCAGTTGCCAATGACTACTGCCTGTGTCATAAAACTATTTCTAATCTATTAATCACCTTCACTAATATCTGCAGTGCAAGACTATAGAACACTCACTGCTGTTTAATGCCTGTAGGTTTGTCTGCCTGGCAGCTTGTAATAATACTAAATACACCTTTGAATTTTTTCCTCATGAAAATACTATTCAACCTGACTCTTGGTTCCCAGGGTCTTGGTCTCAAGATCCTGGATCTGAAAAAGCATGACTTGGCTGAGAACCCTCCCAGGGATGACTGGGGTGGGTGTTTTCACTCCTCTAGACATGCAAGGATAGCTGCAAATCTCCTTTAAAACACATCTGCTTGCATTTCCAAGTGTTCCCTTCATATAAGGTGTCCAGGGGTTACATTTGGTTGTTCAAATTTAAGTTTTTCCATTCTGTTCATGCCCCTAAATTAATAAAAGAGAACAGAATAGAGAGGAAATCTGTCCCAGCATTTTTTCTCATATTTTGTCATGTATGTTGCATAAACTCTTTGGGGTAGCATGACATCAAATTTAGTTGTGTTTTGAAGAAAATGCAGTTGGCAAATGTTGCTGCTCAGCTGAGTGTTGGAATTAGTAGAAGCACAAAGGGTTACACATCACATTTCTAAGTCACTGTGTGAGAATCTGCTGCCCTGAGCAGATTTGAAGTTACATTCAGACTTGGGCGTGATCCTTGCCTTCTTACTCCCTTTATTACTCTTCAATTGAGAAAGACTTTGCTCATCAAAACTGAGATGGCATTGGCCTTCCCAGGAGTTTAAGGTTAATGCCATGTGATGCTGCAAGGCATCTCTTCATGACAATAATTGGTGTTCTATTATGCAGCTTCAGTAATGGATTTTCTTTTAGATAAGAGGGTTTTTTGGTTCTCAAATGATGCATGTACCAATAAATTGGTAGAAAGTCTTTTGTCTTGAAATATTAATTAAGGATTTTCTGTAAAACATGAACTTCACATTTCAGTGTTTCTGCTGTAAAGCTGTGACTAAAGCTGGTGTCATTTCTGCCTAATGATAATTGTCAGGATCAAAGCCTGAAAAAAGCAGTTGTTTCTTAGGTATTCTGTTTATCTTCTAATCCTAGGTTGTTTGTGTGGTAAATAACTTCAGAGGACGTCAGCCAGAACATGAACATTCTCATCTGGATAACCTGACCCAGATGCCCATGATCAGCATACCCAGAGTAGAAAGCCCTTTAGAAAAGGTAATGTCTGACTTTTTAACAAACAAATGTAGCTTTCCTGGAAGGATGATCACAAATTATTATGACAAGAGTGCCAAGGTAATCAGATTTAAAATAAAGAAACGTGTTGGTGAAGGAGAAAGAGGGAAAGAATTTAATTCAATGACATCCCTTGGGAGGCTTTTCATGTCCTCATTTCACTGCCATAGCTGCTGCTAAGCCCATGGAGTCAGGCTGAGTATATCTCAGGCCCTCTTCCCTTTTGTTCAAGTAAATGTGATTAATACTCTGCCTGATAGTCCATCGGTAGAAAGTTCTTAGAATGCTTAGAAAGAAAGTCTAACCCTTGGCCCAAGGGGCTTTCCAATTCACATACAAGGGACATTTATCCTGTTTGTTTGTGGTATGTCCTCAGGCTGGAGCATGGGATGCAGTCCCTTCTGCATCAGCTGTGCTAGCCCCAGGGCAGGGCAATGGGCTGCACAGTACCTGCACTAATCCTGTGGTCTCTCCTCAGAGCACAGGGGATTTTAAGCTCTCTAGAGATCTTTAGGATCTTTAGGACATGCTACAGAGTCTCCTTGGTATGCCAAGACTTTCTGCTTAAGTATCACAATGAAATTTATTTTAGTTTACTATCAGAACCATTTATATTTTTGAAGATGTACTATGTGTTAGATAAGATTTTCTGACTAATTTTATGAGCAAACAAATACTGAAATAGATAGCATAATCAAATACAGAAAATATTTTAGACATTTTTACCAAGGGGAAACTTTGAACTGGTAATGCAAAGTTTAAAGGAAGGTTTACTTTTTCTAATGACTTTATCTGTCATTAATCATTAAAATCTATTGAGTTATCCCCATATTTGAAGATAGTAAACAATTCTACACTGGGTAGAGCACCAAAAATATTTTTCTGTGGTATTCTATTAATTCTGATTTTTTTTTTCATGTTAAACAGAAGAAAGGATTTCAACCACTTCTCAATCTGTCTTAGGAAGTTGTCTTTTAGTAAGAATTGCTGCTAGTCCTGGGTTTTTTATTCCTTTCCTTGAAGGGAAAGAAGATTTCTTTGCAGAATAACATGCTGTTTTTGAACCAAATATGTCTAAGTTACTTCCACTGATACCTTGTCGTAAGGAGGTCAGAAACTCATTTGCTTGAACAAGCATTTAGATGATGAATGTGTATCTTCAAAATAATCCATTCAGTAAACTTTCTGTAACATGTCAAAACAAAACAAGCTGTCAGCTGGCCTGGAACATACCACATTAATAAGATCATGTTTTATTTACATGTTAGGCTCTCATGCAATAGAAGCATTTTCTCTGGCTCAAAAGCCATCATAGGTAATAAGTATACATTTTCTGGATATTGAAATTTTAATTTTATTTTTTTTTCTGAGGATAAAGACTTCATGTTAACTTTGTTTCTACCTGGTCTGAGAACCTCTCACTCATGATCAACAATGTTCTTTTCTTGAGAGTTGGCCTCGTTTGAGACGCTGTGGGGAAAGCTACGGGAGAGTTTGGGAGGACAGTGGCAGGAATGTTTGCTCTGCTTGAGGATAACCACTGCCATTTGTGAACTGCCCAGTTCAGTTATATGAATGAGCTTCTTTCCTACTGAACCCATATTCTTATGGCAGTAGACAGTAGCTGTTTGCTGTCACGCAAATTCTCTCTAGATAACTAAACTGGGGACTGACCACAAAGTGATACTTGCAGAGATCCCATTTTATGGTTCATCTTTGTCAGTGTTGCAAAGCCTTTCTCCTTTTCAGACAGAGAGGATGGGATGCAAGGACAATTAGGTGAAGACTTTGCTAGTTGCTTGGAAATGCTTTCTTCTGTTTCCAGTTCCAGAAAGTTTAAAATTGAATTAGCAAATAATTGATGAAGAAGTTACTTATATGTGACTGCTTTAGGTTTTGAGATTCTATGGATATTTTTACCTTTTTTTAAAATATTTTTTTTGTTTAATCTAAAGTTTTAGATAGAAGACAGACACTGTTAAATAAAAGGCATTAAGAATAATACTTCAGGGAACTAAGGTCTAAATTAAGTTATCTGATCTCAATTAACTACCATTGCTACAAGAATTCTTGAACTAGTCTTTGCTTTTTAACTCCCTTCTTATTTTACGTAAGTTGTTCTCCAGTGGAGAGAGAAGGATGCTAAATAATTTGTGTGCTATTTGCCTCTTTCTTCTTTAGATATGAGTTACTTTTCTCTACATTTCCATTAGGACTGTTCCAGTTCAATATTCTGAATGCACATATATTTAAATTTTGCTTGTTTCAAAACTGTTTTTCCTTATTTTCAGTGTGCAAGCTCCTGTACCAATATTAAAAACAGGATACTATCAGAAATTAGCTGCTGGGAGTAGCACAAATCCTGACTGTCCACGGTTATCAAAGGCTAAGGCAGTGCAAGTGGGAAGCAATGCAACTCTGTGACTGGTACTAGAAAACAGTAACTATATAGGTATCTGGGAGAAAGCAATTAAAAACTCCTGCCTTAAGGAATGACTTCATTAAAAATGCCTGCCAGATAGCTCCCCTCTCGCTGCTATTTGTTAATAAATTCACCTGTAAATGAGTAAGCACATGATGCATCATACCGACCTGGAAGCACATTACTTTGCTGTTTCCAGACCTGTTACTGTTGCTATTCCCGTGCTTTCTCCATGGAGAACAACTGCTCCTGGCATGCTCACCGTGCTGCCGCTGTCTGGGTTCTGGTGGAGGTCCAGCTACATTTGAAGTGCACTTAAATATGCCTAAGTTCTTGTAATACTCCAAAATGAGCTGCTGCTGCTTAGTGGCAAGGTTGGATCACTCTTGGCGTGGCACTTCTGTTTCGTTGTGGTGCCTGCAGATGATTTAGCTGTTCTGCATGGGTACCCATGCAGGCAGATAAGCTGTAGGTACAGTGTCTCCTTGAGAGATCCTTCCCAGAGCCTGCTCAGCAGTGCAGACTTAGTGCTTTTACCTTAACTATTATCATCTTCAGAATTAATGAAAAGAATGAAAGCCAAGAAGCCTCATTACTCACCCATCTCCTTCTTTTTTTCTTCTGTCTCTGACCTTATTCATCTCTTACAAGACAATTGTGTTCCAGTTAGCTGGCTGTCTCCTACAGAGAGGAAGCTGTCATTCTACCACAGAAGATTAGAGAGTCCTGTTCTTTTGTAGGAATTACTGAGACATGGGGGTATTCTGGATAGTACCTGAAAAGGTTTGGAGGTTCAGCTTCATGAAAGTGTAGTCACAAACTGTTTCCTGTTTCAGGGGAGACTGACATTACTTCATGCAAAAGTTGCCTGAAATTGGCCAGGGCTTACAGAGGTCTCCTACCCATCATGTAGTAGCTTATGATTCTGCTAGTCTTATTTATTTTTTATAAGTATTCTAGCTTTGAAAAAATCAAATACAAATACAACATGGAGCATTTCAGGACTAATGGAGGCAGTAGATAGAATACTGAGATGGAGGGTTTCAGAAGGAGGCATTGGATTAGGAGATGCACCATGGTTCATCTCCTGTGAGATGAGATAATTACTGTGTGATTATCAGTGCTTTCTGTAGCTATTCAGTATTACTTATTTGCACAGTGGGTTCTTGGCAGTGCCCTGTTTGACAGCTAAACTGCATTTATTCCCTGAGGTTCTGCTTGGCATTCCTTCATAGTGCTGCTTCTGTCAGCAGTGCCCAAACCTTCCCAAACACATTCACTGTTCCTTGTTACAATGAAGTTTCTTATACTCCCCTGTAGGACTGACTATCCAGCATGACTGAACTCAAAAGAGAGAGATTAGGTGCTCTCTCCTTCTCCCATTTCCAAGTTTGAATGGTCATAAGTATTTGGAATTCCTCTCTCAATATGTGGCATTCTTGGTCCCCATCATATTAGTTTTTAGTGACTATCAAGGTTAACTGTCTCAGATATCTTATTGAATTTGACACAGTAATTATTGTTCTGTTGTGTATGTGTAAGGTAATGATGGTGATAAAACATTCCAGCAACAGTAAGTGTAGATATTGCAATGAATTTTGCTAGTATTTTTAAGACTGGGAAAGCTTTTCTCTTCAGAATTAAAGAGTATTTTTTTTCTATTTACTCCATCTTGATTACTCACGAGACACAGAATACCTTCTTCACAATGGCAGAAGATTTTAGTTCTCAATGTTACTGCTTTTTTCTTGATCTTAAACATGTTAGTGCCAAGTCTTCAATTGTTAAATGCCCCGTTGTGCACACAGCACCATGGCCTAGGGAGCCTGGCCTGCTCCCTGCAGCTCTCCAGGGAGAACGCTTCTCACTGAGCTCACAGCTAAAGGCAAAACACAAAGATGCTTTAGCTCATCATCCTATGGGCAGATGGGGGAGAGGGTTGTGTCTATTTCTGTTGGGCAAAATATTTTAGTTGAGAGGTCTCCACATGTTTGTATTTGGTAGTGCTTGACGTCCAAAAGCATCTGTAAGTGTCCGTACTTGTTTCTCCAGGATGGTCGGATGAGAACCTATGTGCTTACTGATGTGCCTACTGCTTATAGGCAGTTTTTGGCATAACTGTTCTCTCTTGATAATATAGTCTGTTAAAGGAGATACAATACAACATTGCTCCACACACACACCACAAACACATACCTAGGAGAGTCAACTCATAAAAAATCATAGGCAGTTTTGTTTCAACGTCAAACATTTGAATTTGCATTCATGTCCTACTCTTCTGCTGCAATCTGCTTCTGGGGGATTGTACAAGAGTTATTTCTGATTGAATGCAAACAGTGATCGCTACGTCTAATGCCCAGATAAACTAATGCTTAAACGTGGGAAGTGGAACGATGTATTGAGCGTGATCTCCTCAGACGTACGTATTGTGGGTGTTACAGAATCGAGGCACTAGTCCCAGCCCAGAAGAAGCTTTGCAAGGAGCGTCCCTGAAAGCACGGCTCCTCAGGAGTCTGTCCTGGCTGTCGGGGCCGGCGCGCAGTGAGCCCCTCCCGCGAAGGCAGTAGCACATGGGCCGGGCACGGGTGCTGCCCGCCTTCCGTGCAGGGCACCTCAGCACCCCCTGTGCACCAAAGCTGCCCTTTCTACAGTGAAAGCAGAACATGCACTGCTGACTCAGAGACTTGGATGGTAACATTATTGTTATTGTTCCACCAATTAGCATTTGCCTAAAGTCCTGCAGTAGTATTTTTAATATTTAATGAACTCTGCTGCGGAAAAACATTACAATTTTACAAATTCCTGTTTTCAAAAATGAAAAAATCTTCTTTTTAGGATGATGGCTATTTTTAAATGTTTCTAACTGTATTAATAAGAAAGCAAAAAAAAAAATTAAGCTAAAAATATTTAATATGTATAATGAAAACTGCAAATCACAAAGTTTAATGTATTTTTTCAATGCATTGCTTATCAACAGAAATTAATTAAAACTTAACAGAAAATTTACAGGTGTGGATCATTTCCCCCAGAAACCTGCACTCAAGGCTTGGCCTTTGGCTTTCCCTGTTTTGTTAGTGGTGTGATGCATGCTTTGCTCACCAGCTGGGTACTGTCCCTTAGAATGGATATTACAATGCTGGTCTGCCTGCCTGTGAGACTGCTGCCATTGAGCAGACCCTCAGCGTTTCTGATTCTTTAGAGAACTCTAGGGAAAATCATTTCCCTTGGAGTTGGAGAAGCTGAGGTCTTGTGCATGGTTTTTTGCTTGTCTTCCTGCATCTGTGTGAATCTGTTTGCTGACAGTAGTTAGTATCTCACTCTGACCCTCATCACAGCAAATCTAAGCAGAACTAAAAGAGTTGAAATGTACTTATTCCAGAGGGTTGCTGTTTGTTTGGGTGTTTTCTGCAGATTCCCAGCAAGGCTTATTTGTAGTTTTGCCTGAGACGATAGGATGAAAAAGCACGAGTAACCAGACAGTTGCATGAATCTGTATGAGTGATTCTTGCTGTCAGCAAGTGATTAATTTTGACCTAGTTATGCATCACCCTGCTGAGTCCATTGGAAATTAATTGACAGGCCTTAGTAGGGTCCAAATCAATAGGTCCATGATCAGCAGCTTCACAGTTCTCTTTGAGGGCTTATTGAGGAAGGAGGATTTTCTTCTGTGATATTATATCCCATGCTCTGCATGTCTTCCCAGGATGGTGACCTGCTCATTTTGGAAGGATAGCTGGCAAGCGTGTGAACCAGATTCTCCTTTCCCTAAATAATCATTATCCACTCTTGAATTAATGCCACATGAAAGAGCATTTGGTTCTCTGCATCACAGACAAATGTGTGTCACTCAGAGACAGAGATGGCATGTAGCAGGACTTGAAAGAATTGATTGAAATAAAGAGGAATTCTTTTTGTCCCTCCAATACCTCATTTTTAGACCATCTTGTGAAAAAAAGTGAATAATTTTAGACTACGGATAGTTTAAGTTGACAGGATGGCTTTTGAGGTCCAAATAAAGAAAATAAAGTAAATACTATGAAGAAAATGTCATTATAGCCTCAGAGCAACTCCAGAGTCATTGAGTTTGCCCTCTGTATCATCCTCTGTATGCTCAAAACAGAAGATGGCGAGCCAAACAAGATGCTTGGAGTTGCTTTTTTTTGATAATTAGGAAGTCTAATTTTGCATTTCTTCTGCCGAATAAAAATCTGCAAGCTGTAACATCTGTTTCTATTTTTTCTGAAAACTTTCTCATAGAAAGTTGCACCTTTTTTTTCCTAATAATTTTTTAAAAAATCTGGCTATATTTTAATAATTGTTTATTTGAAATACATAAATTCCGTTTTGGGGAAGAATATACATAGATGCTTGCTGTTAAATAATGTGCTTTTATGAAAGCTGTCAAAATACAGTAAGAACATTGCTGGAGCTAAAATGCATAGTGTAGGGGAGGTGGAAGAGAGCTTCTCCCCCTGGACACAGTACAGTTATGGCACAGAGAGAGAGAGCAAAGCTGCCAGCCTGGCTTGGAGATGGGGACATAAGGGGCAGCTCTCGAAGCAAAGTATTTCTAATTTCCTCTCTCATGTGAAAAGATGCCTGCCTATCTCCCCTGCTCAGGCTGATAGACAAATATTCAGGCAATTTAAAGAACTGAGAAATAGAAACTTACATGGTAGACATTGCTTCACTCCAGCACATTTTATGCTGTGTGGTAAGAGATTTTCTGAAGGACTTCCCTTAAGCAAAAAATGGGAGGTCCCACTCTCCCCAGGTTATCCACATCCTCCTCCTCTTCAGATCACATCTTCTCTCTTCTGAGTTTAATCTGCCCCAGGAAGCAAAGTGATGAGAAAAATATGCAGTGCTTTGCTTGGTGTTTTACTCTGTGCATTTTTGTGCTTGGGAACAAACACATGGCTTAACATCAAGGTTCCCTTTACTAACTTCACTATTGCATGTTTTGTAAAAAGTGGTGGCAGTCAAGGGTACTGTGTGCCAAATGGAAATATGCTTCCTCTGGGTCCTGCACATCACTGTGGTTGCCTTCCCCTTGAGATGTCTGCAGAGTCACCTGCTTAGGTTCAAGTATAAAAAAAGTAGCCAAGCTCTTTGGGATGCTGCAGGGTTTTAGAGTTGCACATAGAATGTTCATGTTCCAAGGAACATCTCAATGTTCCTAAGAATCGTCCCATTGAAGGAAAGAGGAAAATGTTCTTAGATTGCAACTGGACACTGGTGATTCTGAGAAAAAAAACTTGAATAGGAGTTCTTAAGTGCCAAATGCCACTGGATTTCAAGCATTTTAATACTTGATTTGGTGTCATCAAGCTCATGGGGAGAAAATAATCTTTAAAAAATTAATATTAAAAATGTATTTACACTGAAATAGAGTATTGTAACCTGTCAGAAACTGTCATTTTAATTTTTAGGAATTTTGTTTTCAAATACGAAGAACATAGCAATAAAAGTACAGCTAACTCAATTACTCACATGTAATTTAAAATTAAACTTAATTTAAAACAAACCAAAACCATTTAAAACTAAAACATAATAGAACCATCACATATAATTACTTTGTTCAGCATACTTCCCTATCCAGCCTTTCAGCATTTAAGAATTGCTATGGGAGTGAGTGAGAGCAGTGCAGTGAAAATCAGTTTTGTTTACATCACCATGCAATAGTCTCCAAGTACCAGGCTGCCCTTTGTGCACAGGAGGGAAAAGTTTTCACAATGGTGACTGCTGTCTTTCTGTGTGGTTTTGTGGTTTTTATCTGTTTGTTTTTTCCTTTAACTTGTAGAACCACATCACGGCCTTTGCAGAAGTCACATGATGTTGACGCTGATGTATATTCACTCCATTGGACTTCATCTCTTTTCACAGCCCACACATGATATTTGCAGTGTATCAAAAATAAGAAATTTTTAGAAGTCCTATTTCTGACTTGATTTTTACATCACTAAAATGATACCAACATTTTGAAGAATTCTTAAATATTAGAACGTCACTTTACTTTCTAGCAAAAATATTAACTGTTTACTTTTATGATGGAATGGGACAAACTGAGCACTAATTATCTGACCTTACCCTCTATTTTGGCTTCTCCTTGTTTTCAATGGTTCACGTACCTATTCCAACAGTACTTTGTATTTTGATTTAACTTTGATTTTTAAAATCTACATTTTTAATTCAGCATGAACTTGTTTCCATTTGAGGCAATTTCAGTGTATAAAAACTAGCAAATATTATGTTCTGTATGAAAATGCTGTTTGCACATTGTATTACGCTGTATTCCATGTAAGATATCATTCAAACAGTATGTTATATGTAAGACTGGTGCTTCTGCTTTTGAAAAGAAAAAAATGCCAATTTTTACTGTAATAAGTATTGTATCATAATTAAAAGTTTATTTATTTGGATATTTTCCTGACATAATTGTAGTTGAATTGTTGTTTTGTAGTTCTTGAATGTCTTGGATGACATATATGTATCTAGGTTAAAAGAAATGAGAATAATATAGAAAGTTTGACCTTTGATATATTCTTTATTACTAATGATATCCCGTGAAAGGTTAAGGGCTCCATTCTTAGCTTAGCATATCTGATGGGAAGCCGTGCTATTCATAAATCATTTAAACAAATTATTCATGGCAGCCTGCATCTTCTCATGGTTGTTGTACTCCCTGATACTATGCTGGGGGAATGGGTGCTAAGATAAGGAGAGGGTCACCAGCTTAGTGAGAAAAGTTCATCTGAGTTTCTACTCTCCTTTTTCATGGAAAACTCATGGAAAAATCAAAATGGCTCAATTATTTTTTTTTTTCTTTTCAGCCTAAATGACCAGACTTTCTGACAGGCAGACTTTCTCTCTAAAAGCCTTTTAACTCTGTGTTTGAGGCTCATGTTCTTAAAAAAAAAAATCCTCTGCCAATCTGCGTGGTGTTGACAAATTGATTTTTCATCAACATCAGCCAATGTTACCATATCTCTGTTTTTGCTGTAAATATTCAGATTAAGCCTCCCCTTTGAAAGCGTCTTGCTGACTATTCATAGTGAAGTTGTCCTATAAAAATTGAGCACCAAATGGATCTGCATATTGTAAATACTAAAGACATTCTCAACATCTGCCAGAAAGTTTCCCTCTGGCAAGAGCTGATGAAATGCTAGCACTATAGAAACATTGAGAATGCTATTGGTCAGTGCAGGCTGTTGAGCATTTTAGGCCTTAAATTTTCCAGAGTTCAGTGTATTTCCTGTGCATTAATCATTGTTAGAGTATGTTTGAAACACGAGGATGTAGAATCAGGTATATTTTTTCTATGGTGAATTTTAATGCGTTCTCACATAGTCATCAGGTAATGCCTGCTTTTAATTTTTGTTTTAACCTCTGCTTTCACTGAAATACAACTACCTAAAGAGTGCTTGGCAAACAGGGCAAGGCCAAGTCATCTCTGAGTGCAATAGAGCATATGCCACGAAGTCATTGTGCTAAGCTGAGAATTAAGAGATTGAAGAAATATATCTGTGGGGAGAAAAAACCTAGAATAGAGTCCTTAGGTACAACTAGGTTACTTAGATGATTGAAAATCCACCTTTACTAGACTATCAACTGTGTTTACAAAATTGTAGTAGATCCAAAGTTTGTATCACCGTGTTAAGCTCACCCTGCTCTTAGTCTAACTAGTTAGGTTCCAAGGTACTAATGATTTCTCTGTGTGCAGATTTAAATGAAATCTTCACTCATTTTTGCATGGTAGCAAATCTGCATTTTTTATATCTGATTTATAAGATTACCAAGAAATTCTTTTATGTTAAAAGAGATGACTCTTTTTCAGTGTACTGTATATCATCAGCTTGTAACTGGTCTCTTTCTCAGGATCTTTCCCAGTCAAATATTTGGGTTAAATTTATCATACTATCTCTGTGAACCAGCAGTGAGAAAACAAAAAGAGAGACACTCTGCTGTATAATGTATTTTTAAATAAAATAATTTTTCATTCATATGTAGTGTTATTTTTAGATGTCTCCTTTACATATATTTTGGTTGATAGTGTGCATATAATGAAATTTTGATTTTATGTGAATTGCATTTGGTAACATATTTTCTCAATTAACCAGGAATCCCCACAGCTAATGACCTTCCCTTAGAAGTCACAGTGAATGACCTTAGAGATGGTTCTGGTGAACTTGAAAAGCATGAGAGGAAGAGCTGTATTTTGCAGAGTCCACAGCCTGTTGGGGAAGGACTCTCCCCAGAATGTGGACCAGCAAAGACCCAGACACTGCTTGACTGATTTTCAGAAGTGGCAAGAATTTGCCTTCCCCCATCTGTAACTCTCCGCTGCCCTGAAGTTTGGGCTTTACCTCTTCCATTCTGGACCCAAAAAAGCTTTGAGTAGGAGCAGTTTGCCAAAACAAAAGTAAGTTGGCACTTTTTTACTAAAATGGCTTTTTGGTGATTGCTTTTAAAAAAAACCCCACTGATGAGCAAGCATCATTCCTCATTCAGGGAATATTCTGGTACAGAGTGGTTCCTACTGAAAGCAGCATAGTTGAACCATTTCAGTGGTTTTGAATGCAACTGATTTTATTATTCTTATGGACCTTTTCCGTGTGTACTTCAGCGAAACAGCTCTGCTCTATTTATAAATGAGATGTTTGAGAAGCATCCCTAATGTTATATGCTGCTGTGTTCCTAAAAATGGAATTTCTAAGGCATATGGGGACACCAGCTGGGCTCCTATCCATACCATTTTAGATTCTCTTAGATGGCTTCTGCTGTTAGTTTATAATCAGGAACTGCATAAGACATACGGTGATAGCATCCGGGCTCACAGTTCTTCAGCTTTTAAAGATGTTAATTTTAACTATATATATTAAAAGAGGATGATGTTGGTATTTTTTAGCTGCAATTTTCTTTGCTGTTTGCTGTTGCCTTCTAATTTTGTTGCTGCCCAAGATCACAGTAAGTACAACGGTCCATTTGCACATTATGTTAGCGAGGAGCTTTTTATACTCTTCTGAAGTCTAATTTTGGTATTTCTAAGGCTTGCCATCAGAAAACAGAGTGCATTACATTTTAGGAGCAGACAAACTGAGTCTGTTCTGGTCAAATACATCCCTGGCCATCTGCATAGCCTCGGCCTTGGGGACACTCAGGAGATTTTGCAGGCAGAAGGGTGAGCAGACCTCCAGACCTCTCTGCCCTGCAGCATCTCCCTCCGGGCACATCAAGAACATTTTTACCCAGCTCTGGCTCTGACAGCTGCCTCAGCCCAAGCATACTGGATTTTCCTGCTGTACACCAGCATGGAAGTTTTTTTCTCCCCTCAAGCACCTCTGAGAGACTGGACAGATCATGAAGTGCACTGCGAGTGACTGCAGCTGGAGCCAGCTGCTGCCTGGTTCTCACTTGGACAAGGGGAAAGCTGAAGGAGGACCTAGTATGGCTTTGGCTTTTTGCCTTCTCCTCCACTTTCTAGGCCTTTTGGTTTTCAGGGATTTCCACACAGGAAAGCAAAGCAAATACTTAGCCTCTCTGCCACTTGAACTTCTGCCACATGCCTAGGGTTGTGAAAGCTTTACACTTGCTATTGACCACTAGGGACTTTCCAGTATAACACAATGTTGCCTTTTTGTCATCCTCTCCTGTGTGAAAATGGCTGATAAAGCTTCTTAGAATTTCCAGGTTTGACCTGATGTTTGGGGAAGAAGATACTGTGAACCCCAGAAGGACCCCTGCCTGGGTGGGAACTGAAGCCCTCGTGTGACTGTGATAAGCCTGGTTTTTGCTCAGCACTTGCCGAGTTGCCAGACCAAGGTATGACTCCAACAGGTTTGTTTCCCATACTAAGCTGCCTGTATTTGCCTCATCATGAAGCCTCAGTCCCCTTCCAGCACAGAGGATTAGGTACTTGGTTCTGTGGTCAGTACTGGAGCTTATTCTTTCTCTGTAGAGAATCCCAGGAAGTGCAGCATACTTCTGCATGAAACTTGCCCCCTGTGTCTGCTGATGCTCTCCTAGTCAAGCTGGAGGTAAGCAAGGTGTCATTAAGCCTTCCAAGGTGCTTAGCTCCCACTTGCCTGTGACCATGCCATGATCCAGGCATTTGGTGATGGCTGTAGCTGGAAGCAGTGTATGCAGCCTGTGCCTGGGCTCCAGCTGCACATTTTCTGAGAACTGACATCCAGTTCTCTGCCTGTCCTGTCATTAAACTCAATTTCTTCCGTTGCAGTTGTCAGCTCTTGCTACTGTGTTCTGCTGCGAGATGTGATATGCAGGAGACATAAGGGGAGCACGGCTGTGTTCATCAGCAGACCATTTTGGATACCCTTTCATGCCTTCTCCTCTGGTCTGTTATCACTAGCTGTGTAAAACATTTGGAAGTAGGCTAATCTAATTTAATTAGGACAATTCTGAACAAAAGTTTACACCCAGAGGTTTTATTTGATTCTAACTAATCCACAGCAAATCTCTAGCTAATTCAGATAAACCATCTTGAATTGTCCCCTGTGTGGACAAGTCCCAAGCCTTTCTTTTTTTTTCCCCCCAGAGTAGGTCTGCTGTTTTAATATCTTCCCCTAGTGACTACAGCCAGAACAGTGTGCAGCAGACAGCTTCCTGAAGAATTACTGAGTCCATTCTCTAAAATAGGGGTGTAGAAGCCCCAGTAAAGAACTTGAGTCCCCAAAACCAAATTCTTGGCACCAGTGTTCTCATCTGACAATGTTCACAGCAAAATAAATAAACAAAAACAAGAAACCAAATCCTTTTTCTGACAAATTTCTTCCTACATACCAAAGTTAAATCTAAATACATAACGTTTTGCAGGTACAGGGAACTTGTCATCTTGGTGGCAATCTTCAGTGTGGTTCTGAGTGCAAGATCCTTAAGCCGTGAATTCCTAGGATTGCTCTGAAGTTGGCAAATAATCCTAAAAAAAAGGGAGTGAACATGTCTACAACTGTAAAAGACAAACTAGAAGGCTGACATTTCTATGTTTTTGAAATGCCACAGTAGAAGAAAAATCCTACTTTTAGTCTGCTGTTTCTGCTAAGAAATCATCTGCTGTTTCATATTTTTTGCCACTGTTGCTTAAGGAAAAGCAGCTACTGTTCCTTCCTTAGCAACCTCTATTTATAAAGTAGCAACTGACAAAGATATTCTATTCAAATGTTCTAAAAATAAGTCTGATGCGATGAGAATAAAGTGCTTATTTAGCAAAACAAAAGAAAATGCCCTTTTCTTCTCTTTGAAGAGAGGACTGGAAGCTAATCCTAGTAGGAAACACCAGGAAGAAGATAAGACCCTTTGCCTTTTGGCAACAGTTTATAATGTTATCAAGACAAGGTGATAGATCTTCTTTGAGATTAATACCTTTTTTTTTTATCCCCTGAGAATTTAGTGAAAACATTATAAGGATGTTGGCTTGGATCATGTAATCTTACAAAGAAAAACATAGAATGCCATTGGTTTTGTATTATGTGTATTTTGTGGAGTCACTCTCAAAGCCAGTGAACACCAGCCCAGTAGAGGAGGAGCAGAAGGACTAAACAAACTATTTCTTGTCAGTTGGAGGGTGAGAGATTTCCCACGCTGTGTCTTTTCAGGAAAGAAACCAGTTGAGTAGGGAGACATGATATCAGCTGATTATGTGACAGAATTCTGTTATCCTGGTCTCCTGTGGGAATGCTGCCTGCTTATAGTGTATATGTTTCATTCAATTAACATTTTGCTTAGAGGAGCAGATAATTGTCAGATGATTGATCCTTAGTTCTTTGTCAGATTAAGAGAAGTTGATATTCCCATGGCATTGGACACTGTGCTGCTGCCTTTTATTTTCTGCTTGATGACCTGGCTCCCCTGCATATTGAAGGTAAATGGCTGTATGCTGCATATTAATAAAATTGACTTTTCCTTCAGGAATCTGGTGACCTGCATATAGAGCTTAAGAAAATCTCTTTCATGTATGTAATTTCTTTTGAAGTTTGGTTGTAAACTCACTTGTACCTGTATACTGCTATAGACCTGAAACTGAAAGCTTCTTATAGTTGAGGGGAAGAGTCACCTCTGTGGGCTCAATGGAAGAGCCACAAATCTTAAGCACTGTGGTGGAAGATATCACAGGAGTTTGCTCACCTTGGAGTCTCTTTATGACTTGCTTGGTCATGTGTGTTTGATTTTCAAATGTCCCATTCCCTGCACTGTGGTTGTGGTTTCAGTTGGAAGGAAGATTGTTGAGAAGCATAGATGTTAACACAAAAGACAACAGTACTATGGCTTTTGCCTTCATTCTTATTAGCTTTTAGTATACCTGAATTACTGCCTTTGGCTACATGGCTCTGTGCCCAGTCTTCACTTTCTGACTCTGCTTCTGACATTTGTGTTTCTCAGTAGATGCCACATACTGCTGTGTCACATTGTGTTATAACCAGCCAGTGAACTGGACTTAGGCCTTTGCCAACATACAATTGCTTTTTCAGATGCAGATATGAATATAAAAATAAAAAAAAAAATCTGGTGTGGTACTAATTATTTTAATGGGAGGAGAGCAACAGCAGAAAATGAGATTGTTTCAGAAGAAAAATGGAGGGTGGTGATGAAAATTTGATAACAAATACGAGTGAGATCACTTCAGCTAAAGAGTGCTCTGAATACAAGTGAGATTTCAAAGGATACAACTTGCAGTGATTTTACAGACAGTGAATAAGAATTTCCTACACAGCTGCTAACCAAATAGATCATACTAGATTAATTCATGACACTGCAGGTCCCACGATGAGTGGTCTGACAGTTAAGTTTATAGGCACAGATATGGCCTGTATTTGTGAGGAGTCAAAAACGAATGGGAAAGCCAAGATGTTCAGGACTGTGTGTATCATACCTTCTGCAGTGTACCAGGAAAGAAAATTGGTCAGGAAAAGCCTAGAGAGTGCTCTTGCTGATTCTGGTTTCTTTAGCTCCAGGTGGGAGTTGGGGAGAGGGGACGCTGGTTCTGTATCTTTTTATCATTTGCAAATTGGAGAGTCATACTGTATCCTCCTGCTTTGAGAGGCAACTCATACCCCACCCTGATCTGGTTTGAATTAGACCTCAGATGCAGGCCTCCTGCTGCACATCCAGTTGTACCTCCTCTCCTCCACATCTTCCCTCTGCTCTTGCCACTGCTCTAGCCTGTGCTCACAGACCATCAGAGCTTTTGCATTAACTTTGAGGACAAATAGGGTAGAGCTTCACCTTCCCCTGTCACTGCTGATCTGTAGCCAGAGCTGAGATACACAGCTGTGCTTTCTCCTACTGGGGTAAAAGGATGGCAAATGTCCTCAGCAGGACAGCATGCTGTGGGAAGCCATGCCATGGTCTTAGCTGCTGCTGAGTGTTTGCACATTTGTATTGTTACACTGGTATCCTTCTTCCTTACAGACTTGGTTGTTGCAAGAGGCTGCAAGCTCATGTAGTCAGTGGTTAGCCCTGGAATATGGGAAGGCTCTTTCACCTGTCAGATGGAGACAAGCATTCTGATGAGAATCTATCAGCTGTGGCCCCCAGAAACTTCCAGATGTCCTGGCATAGTCCTTTTCCAGGACAGTATGTTATCAGAATAGGCTTTAAGTTTTCCTTATGCCCTGAGTATGAGATAGATGTGACTTCTATTCATTCTCTGTAACAGATGACATCTTGTTTTTTATATGCCAGTTTCTTTTTCTTGATTAGTTTTAAATTTACTCACTCTTCCATGTTGGTTTTTTATTGCTCTTATTTCCAGATGGCAGCATACATTAACCTGACATCAAACATTTTCCATTTCCCTTCAATGCCATTTCTCTCTGCTGAGCTTTACACTTCAGCAGTGTTTAAGCATTTCATCTTCCTCATTGTTTGATGTTGGTTTGCAGTTTATAATTTCTTAGAATATATCATAGATAAATACATATCTTCTCTTTACACTTTTTAACACCTGGTCTCCCATCTCCCTGCACCAATGGTGGAACTGAAATTCTGCCAGGTGCAGTATTGTTGGTTGGAAGTGCTGGTTTCAGTGCAGAGGTACAGGCAAGGACTTGGACAGCAGTGTCCTTGTGGCTCTTGGATACCACTGCTGAGCACAGTATTTGCGAGCCTGGAACAGTGGCTGTAGCACAGGGATGCTCCAGCTGGTCCATAAATATGAAGGAGCTGCCAGGATATATGTGCATCTTTTATTCTGCCGAAGGCTTAAAATTGAGATTTCTATGAAAGGAGGAAGGCATGAAAATGAAATTAATTAATTT
Source organism: Hylia prasina (assembly GCA_013397195.1). Lineage (NCBI taxonomy): Eukaryota > Metazoa > Chordata > Aves > Passeriformes > Sylviidae > Hylia > Hylia prasina. Next base: position 1,807,105 of record VYXD01006830.1, read on the forward strand.
ATTAAATTGAAAAGGAGCAAGAAATTTGTCTAAATATTTAAAGAGCTATTTGGATATTAAGATCTTAAAGGGGAAAAGTTACTTACTGAATCCTTGTTCCAGCTGGGAGAGTGTTAATATTCTTCCTAGTAACCGTGTTTTGGATTTAGTATGAGAATACTGCCGGTGACACGCTGATTTAGTTGTTGCTAAGTAGTGCTGACTCTAAATGAAGGCTTTTTCAGTTTCCCATGCTCTGCCAGCAAACAGGTGCACCAGAGGCTGGGAGGGAGCACAGCCGGTGCAGCTGACCCGAGCTGGCCAGAGGGATATTCCACACCACAGAACGTCGTGCTCAGTAATTAAACTGGGGGGAGTTGGCCAAGAGCTGCTGATCACTGCTTGGGGATGGGCTGGGCATCGCTCAGACGGTGCTGAACAATCCTACTGGGTGTCACTTGTGTGTCTTTTGGTTTAGTCCTTCCTCTCTTTTTCATCTCCTTTCTTCTTGTTGTTGTTACTATGTGTGTTTGGGGTTTTTTGGGGGTGTTTCTGTTTGGTTTGGGGCTTTTTTGCTTAATTAATTAAGCAATTAAGTTGCTTATTAAACAATAATTAACAATTATTAAGTTGTTCTTATCTCAGCCCACAGTTTTTACCTTTTTCTTAGTCTCCTCCCCAGTTCACTGGGGAAGACAGAGTGGGTGACTGGATCTGTGGTATTCAGTTGATGGCTGAATTAAACATGAAAAGATGAAAAATTACAAAAAAAAAAANTACTGTATCCTCCTGCTTTGAGAGGCAACTCATACCCCACCCTGATCTGGTTTGAATTAGACCTCAGATGCAGGCCTCCTGCTGCACATCCAGTTGTACCTCCTCTCCTCCACATCTTCCCTCTGCTCTTGCCACTGCTCTAGCCTGTGCTCACAGACCATCAGAGCTTTTGCATTAACTTTGAGGACAAATAGGGTAGAGCTTCACCTTCCCCTGTCACTGCTGATCTGTAGCCAGAGCTGAGATACACAGCTGTGCTTTCTCCTACTGGGGTAAAAGGATGGCAAATGTCCTCAGCAGGACAGCATGCTGTGGGAAGCCATGCCATGGTCTTAGCTGCTGCTGAGTGTTTGCACATTTGTATTGTTACACTGGTATCCTTCTTCCTTACAGACTTGGTTGTTGCAAGAGGCTGCAAGCTCATGTAGTCAGTGGTTAGCCCTGGAATATGGGAAGGCTCTTTCACCTGTCAGATGGAGACAAGCATTCTGATGAGAATCTATCAGCTGTGGCCCCCAGAAACTTCCAGATGTCCTGGCATAGTCCTTTTCCAGGACAGTATGTTATCAGAATAGGCTTTAAGTTTTCCTTATGCCCTGAGTATGAGATAGATGTGACTTCTATTCATTCTCTGTAACAGATGACATCTTGTTTTTTATATGCCAGTTTCTTTTTCTTGATTAGTTTTAAATTTACTCACTCTTCCATGTTGGTTTTTTATTGCTCTTATTTCCAGATGGCAGCATACATTAACCTGACATCAAACATTTTCCATTTCCCTTCAATGCCATTTCTCTCTGCTGAGCTTTACACTTCAGCAGTGTTTAAGCATTTCATCTTCCTCATTGTTTGATGTTGGTTTGCAGTTTATAATTTCTTAGAATATATCATAGATAAATACATATCTTCTCTTTACACTTTTTAACACCTGGTCTCCCATCTCCCTGCACCAATGGTGGAACTGAAATTCTGCCAGGTGCAGTATTGTTGGTTGGAAGTGCTGGTTTCAGTGCAGAGGTACAGGCAAGGACTTGGACAGCAGTGTCCTTGTGATCCCAGTCTACCACTGCTGAGCACAGTATTTGCGAGCCTGGAACAGTGGCTGTAGCACAGGGATGCTCCAGCTGGTCCATAAATATGAAGGAGCTGCCAGGATATATGTGCATCTTTTATTCTGCCGAAGGCTTAAAATTGAGATTTCTATGAAAGGAGGAAGGCATGAAAATGAAATTAATTAATTTATTAAATTGAAAAGGAGCAAGAAATTTGTCTAAATATTTAAAGAGCTATTTGGATATTAAGATCTTAAAGGGGAAAAGTTACTTACTGAATCCTTGTTCCAGCTGGGAGAGTGTTAATATTCTTCCTAGTAACCGTGTTTTGGATTTAGTATGAGAATACTGCCGGTGACACGCTGATTTAGTTGTTGCTAAGTAGTGCTGACTCTAAATGAAGGCTTTTTCAGTTTCCCATGCTCTGCCAGCAAACAGGTGCACCAGAGGCTGGGAGGGAGCACAGCCGGTGCAGCTGACCCGAGCTGGCCAGAGGGATATTCCACACCACAGAACGTCGTGCTCAGTAATTAAACTGGGGGGAGTTGGCCAAGAGCTGCTGATCACTGCTTGGGGATGGGCTGGGCATCGCTCAGACGGTGCTGAACAATCCTACTNCCAAATATTTTACTGAAGAAACTATGTAAACTCAGAAAAATGCAAATAGATTTCTGCCTTTTCTGTGAGACTGAGCCTTTTGCTGTGCCATCCTATGCAGGAAATTGCAGTATATTATCAGTGTACAAAAGTATAAATTGACTGTATTTATAGATTATAGTTATGTAACGGGGGTTTGTTTTCTGACCTGCTGTTCCCTGAATGGAGCTCATCATGATCACTATGAGCAATCAAGTGGAGTTTTGCTGAATACAGTTTTGCAGGCAGGACTTCCTGATATCAGCTAGATAAAAAACAGCAGCTGGGGGTGATGACTACTGAATCCATCATTCCCTTATCACATACCCATGCTCCTACAAAAAGATACAACCAAATCACTCAGTTTATGACCTGACCAGTAGGAATTTTGACTGTTGATAATAGCATTACAGTTTCTAATTACAGCAGTGATTAGAGGCTTCTAGACAATCAGACTGACAATTTGATGCAGTGTGACTTTAGCTATCAGAGTTATGATATTTCTTGCTTCTCATTTATTTCTGGAGAGCTCTAGAAGAGGAATCTGTCAGGCAGAGAATGAGGGAACATCAGGAAAAAGTTTTACAGTCGTGTTGAGTGCATTTTGAGCAATAACATAGGGCTCCATTTACTGGATAAGGTACTCAGCTTTATAGGACTCTGTAGCTATGAGAAGGTGCCATAGGAGGATTCATNGATGCAGTGTGACTTTAGCTATCAGAGTTATGATATTTCTTGCTTCTCATTTATTTCTGGAGAGCTCTAGAAGAGGAATCTGTCAGGCAGAGAATGAGGGAACATCAGGAAAAAGTTTTACAGTCGTGTTGAGTGCATTTTGAGCAATAACATAGGGCTCCATTTACTGGATAAGGTACTCAGCTTTATAGGACTCTGTAGCTATGAGAAGGTGCCATAGGAGGATTCACACTCATCATGTGTTAAAGCATTTGGTCACTGTGGTATCTAAAAGTAACATCATGGTAAGAGATCTTTATCCCAGTCTAAGTCATCTGCTCCCTGGCACACCTGCCCTGCCCACAGATATTTTGGAAGCACTCAGGAGACTCCAGAGAAGTGAAAGTTCCTTTTGAAGGAACTGAGAGATTTTTCTCTCTGTAATAGTTGTCTTCTGTGTCTTTTAGTACCTGACCTCAGCCTAATGAACCAAAGACTGAGAAGTAGAAATGCAAGATCCTCCCAATGGAAAATCTTGGCTTGAGTTGGCACATAAATAAACCACTAAGAATTGGAGGCAGACAGTAAAATTACAGGATATACATTGAATTTTCTTGAAAATTTAAATAATAATGCATTTCTCTTTTCTGTTGATTTACTGGATGCTCTTATGGCAAAGATGAAACATAGAAGAAACACATAAAGATGTATTTCCTCAAAACAAAAATACCATTTAAGAGTTGTTTTATTTGCCTGAGTTCTGATTTGTTTCACCTAACACAATCCTAAAACAATTGAAAAAACCTGAAATATATGCTTGCTTGTAATGCCTAAACAGATGTTTAAAATGAGCGGGGGATTTTGGTTGGCCGGATATCGACCAGTGTGGTCACCCAGGTAAGCAGAACAC
>VYXD01006830.1:1811348-1863598 GCA_013397195.1 Hylia prasina
AGTGGAGTTTTGCTGAAGACAGTTTTGCAGGCAGGACTTCCTGATATCAGCTAGATAAAAAACAGCAGCTGGGGGTGATGACTACTGAATCCATCATTCCCTTATCACATACCCATGCTCCTACAAAAAGATACAACCAAATCACTCAGTTTATGACCTGACCAGTAGGAATTTTGACTGTTGATAATAGCATTACAGTTTCTAATTACAGCAGTGATTAGAGGCTTCTAGACAATCAGACTGACAATTTGATGCAGTGTGACTTTAGCTATCAGAGTTATGATATTTCTTGCTTCTCATTTATTTCTGGAGAGCTCTAGAAGAGGAATCTGTCAGGCAGAGAATGAGGGAACATCAGGAAAAAGTTTTACAGTCGTGTTGAGTGCATTTTGAGCAATAACATAGGGCTCCATTTACTGGATAAGGTACTCAGCTTTATAGGACTCTGTAGCTATGAGAAGGTGCCATAGGAGGATTCATACTCATCATGTGTTAAAGCATTTGGTCACTGTGGTATCTAAAAGTAACATCATGGTAAGAGATCTTTCCTTTATCCCAGNGGTCACTGTGGTATCTAAAAGTAACATCATGGTAAGAGATCTTTATCCCAGTCTAAGTCATCTGCTCCCTGGCACACCTGCCCTGCCCACAGATATTTTGGAAGCACTCAGGAGACTCCAGAGAAGTGAAAGTTCCTTTTGAAGGAACTGAGAGATTTTTCTCTCTGTAATAGTTGTCTTCTGTGTCTTTTAGTACCTGACCTCAGCCTAATGAACCAAAGATTGAGAAGTAGAAATGCAAGATCCTCCCAATGGAAAATCTTGGCTTGAGTTGGCACATAAATAAACCATTAAGAATTGGAGGCAGACAGTAAAATTACAGGATATGCCTTGAATTTTCTTGAAAATTTAAATAATAATGCATTTCTCTTTTCTGTTGATTTACTGGATGCTCTTATGGCAAAGATGAAACATAGAAGAAGCACATAAAGATGTATTTCCTCAAAACAAAAATACCATTTAAGAGTCGTTTTATTTTCCTGAATTCTGATTTGTTTCACCTAACACAATCCTAAAACAATTGAAAAAACCTGAAATATATGCTTGCTTGTAATGCCTAAACAGATGTTTAAAATGAGCGGGGGCTTTGGTTCGCCAGATATCGACCAGTGTGGTCACCCAGGTAAGCAGAACACGTTACACATGACTTATTTTTCAGCACAACCAGCCAGTTTGATCCTTATGCATTAGTTCTGATAGTAAAGGCCCTGGTTCTTTGGCTGGTCTCCCCTGACTAATTAAAAACTGCTTATTGCCTTGGGGACTCTACTTCTCTGTAAACTTGCTCTTTCCAGCAGCAAAGAAGCAGCTGTTAGAAATGAGCACTGCTCCTGTTTTCTGTTTCTCTCCATGTCCCCCCAGCTAGTAACAAAGAAGCACGATGTTGCAGATAACAGCAAAAAGATCTGAGCCTGTCTTTCTCTTCCCCTATTTTTCAAAAGTTGTGTTTTAAAGGTCACTTTAGTTGCAGATATGTTTGTAGCTGTCTTATTTCCTTTGCTAAAAGGAGTTTAGCCTGATTTGTCATCCAAGATCTTAGTCATTTGGATGAGAAAATCTGTAGTACATTTTGTATTCTGGCTAAGCTCCAGGTATGTTCTGCCTGGCTTAATTTACTCAGTGCCACCAACAGAATGATAGAGTTTTTGATTCCTGTATTTCAATTTGGTATAGTGTTGTTGTCCACCACTAAAACTGGCAGTTCCAGGTGGTCACTGGGCACAATGGTAGTGGCTGAAAAGGCAGGCCCTTGGCCAGCAGCACAGTGCTGGCTGCTGGTCTGGCCTCACTAGCTTAGGGGATATTGTGGCCAAGGTCCCTGGAAAGCTTTCACAAGGATGACAGGTGCATAAGCTGTGTCCAGACTGGTTTTCCAGCGTGAAATTTACCTCATGTTTATCTTGTTTGGAAAGAGTTTCATAAAGCAGGAAGAAGAACTGCAAGAGAAATATTACAAGGAAAGGTCTGTCTGTGGGCAAGAAAAGATGTAAGTTAATTTTGAAAGGCATCAATTTGTTTACTAGGGCTCCTGCTTGCATATTCTCTAGCCCACTCAGTGATGCCTCTCAGGGTTTGGCTGAAGTCTGTGGATGAGATTGGTGGCTGAGATTTCTCACACCTTGGTATCTGTTTTACTGTAGAAAATAGAATTAACTGAAGAACAGTGAGGTAAATACATGAAACATTATGAAGTGTGAAAGAGCAAGGGGATAGATGGGGAATACGGAGTTGGAAATATGGAAACTCTTTAAAGCAGGACATTCATGGAAAGCAGTGCATGTCTGCGCTTTGAAAGTCATTCTTCACAGAGATATCATATTCTGATTTGTTTTTTGTATGTAGTTGTTCTTTATTATTTTGTAAACTCAAAAAAGTTCTCTAAGTGCTTTTAAGACATTACATTGCTTCTAAAAGTTCTTTATTTTATTTATATAGCTATTTTTATACTGATAAATCTCTTTGGTTACTGTAAGCTTGAATTTAGGGTGGAGCAGATGGTAGTAGATCTATCTTAGGTGAGTTACAGCTGACTGTTCGTAGCAGTTTTAATTTTTTCTGTCTTTAGATTGGACCAAAATTTTCAAATGCATTTTAACTTTCAGAAGTTAGTATTTTTTCAAAGGTATTAACTGCCCATATATACTTCAATGTGCTTATGTGTGGATGAAGCAGTCTAATATTAGGCTAAAAACTTGGATTTGGGCTTAATGTGCTCAGTTATGAGCTGATGCTGGAATGATCCTATAAGGGTCAGCTTGAAAAGCTTCAGTTTTTTGGCTTTATCCAGTGAAGTATGATTGCATGGGATGCTGAGCTGTGGAAATACATTACAGTGGGACAGACACAGTGAAGAGCTTCCAGACATGCTTGAGGTTTTGGATTTCTCTCAAGCTCTTGATGAGCTCGTTGGACACAGCCAGCAGGAACTGAAATCAGTGAGTGCCTCATCGCTTAGTTAGCGGGGGCAGAGGCGACCCAAGCAGTCCGTGCAGAACAGATTAGCCTGGAAAGATTCCCAGGAATAGAAAGTATGAAAACAGAGATTATACCTCCTTCCAGCAGGCCTTGAATTCCCCCTTCTAGCATGTGCTAGAGGACAGACATGGCAAGAAGTGCTCTCCTGCAGCTTTCGGCCTTGCTTCTTCCTTCTGAGGTGTTTGTGCTGGCCACTGTGCTGAGACTGCCCAGCCAGCTCCTGCTAGGCCATAAAAGAGTCTCTGCAGGAGGTTGTTTCTTTAGGCTGGGAAAAGGTGCTTATATACCATAGCTGAGGGATTTGCTAAAGCGTCTGTAGAAATCAAATGTCAAATGCTTTCGTTTCTGATGGGAGTTCAGCAGATTTTGTGTGCCTATGGAAAGCACAATGTGTGCTATTCATTTGAGAATTTTAAGTAGCAGATTCATGGGTTCTGAAGAGCCCTTTCTTGAAATCATAGTCTCTGGATTTTTAAAGTGCTTATGTTCCAAATTGGAATATCACTTCTGAAGGAAAGAAATCTTTATTTTGACTCCAGTGTGCATTAGGAGATCTCCCCTGTTCACAGGAAAGAGTTTTGCAAGTTCTCTTTGGGAAACCTAATTCTGCTGCACTTAGCACAAGCAATTTAGTAGTATTTCTGCCCCTACTTGTCTTTGAATAAACCAGAAAGAAAACTCAGTTTTCCAATATTTCTGATGTTGACTTAAGACTTCCAGTTTAGATGAATTATCTTTTGGAAGGAGAAGAGAGAAGAAAAGGTTTGGAGAGCTGAGTTGGCTTTTGGCATGTAGGCTGAGGGTTGGAGGCTTGGAGTTTTTAACCTCTGTGGAAACCTGGGCAAGTCATTGGGAACCAAAAGCCTGTGACTTATCCCACAGCAACTGAGCAGGCATCTAAGAGGGGTTACTGGAGGCTGGCTGACCCTTCAGAGGACAGAGAACCCTTCCTGCTTTGATTGCTCACACATCACAACGTGGATGGTCATTCACGTTTTCCCAGTGTCAGTTGTTTCTCTTGGTGGTAAAACAAAGCAATGGCTCCTCTAGGCAGGGCTGGTGATTTTCAGGGCCAGATTGGTAACTCTTATGAAGCTGCTGAAAAGGAAGTATTTAACCTGCTCTGTGGATGTTGACCACCCTGTCAGTTTCCCTTGCATCCTCAGTGGTTGTCACAGCTATCAGGATCCAGTCACTGAAAATGTTTTTCCACTATTTTAAAAAGACAAACATAAATGTAATTTGTTAAATGAGGTCCCTACCAGTGATTTTTGAGAACCATGTTTTGGTCCAGGGCAAATTAATCAAAATACAAGCTATAGAATAAACAGATTTGAAATAAAAATGCAATCAAGTCTTAACTTTGAAAGCACCAATGGTTGTGCTGTAATAAGTTTATCTTTGTGCCTGCCAGCAGTCCTCTAATGGAAAAAAAGTATTAAATTGTGTTTATGACATATTATGGCATTTCCAGCATTTCATTGCATAATAATATTCCCATGTTAGAGAAAAATCTGTGTCCTTGCATTTAAGCATGAGAATGTTTCTCTGATGCTCAAGAGCTCATTTTAAAATGAAATTTTACAGTCCTTACCACCATTCATTTATAGAGCCTAGCAGGATTTTATTAAAAATACTTTCTAATGTATTTGTGATAATTTATGCTTTGTCCAAACAATTGAACATGCAATTTAATTCAGAGAAGCCTGCGATGATTAAAATATGAAAAAAACCAAATCATGCAAAAGCTGAGTTTCTTCTGTAATGCAATTAATATAATGAAATTCGTCCTGAGATTAAGGGTAGGTAGATCCTGTATCTATATCTCATTTTTGTAATTTTGCACAAGTAATGAGTTAAACTCTATAAACTTCATTAAAATATTTCAACTGTATAGAGTTTTTCTGGTTATAATTTTCTGGATTTTATGTAGCCTACCCACTGTGTTGTAACCCAATGATAATAATACATATTTTCATTTTATTTGGTAATGTGTACACATTTAAAATAATGGAAGAACAGTTCTCCAGGACTCATCGATGATTCACTGCAGTGCTGCACAGTGTACTTGCAATTCATTTCTAATATCATTTGCAGCTGTTATAATGGTGCATTGTACACTTGCAGGCTGAGATCACTTGGAAATAAAAACAAGATTTAAAATATTTCCAAGTAGTAAATAAGCAAACAATGATGTTCTTCATGCTCTTTACTGCCTATGCTTTTACAGTTACTTCAAAACACCTTAGGACCTATCTAGCAGTTTATAGCTAATAATATCCAATTAAACTATATAATTTTCCTCCACACAGCTCCTCCTTGAAAGTCAGGTGGATGGGGAACCAAACAGAGCATGCAGAGGTATTGTTTTTGTTGATTCAGTGTCAATAAATTCTCTCTGGTACTGGATTGCTGCCAACTGAATAATTTTTTCTTCTTTTTCTTCTCTTTCCCCTTCAGGAGTTAGAAAACAATTTCTTTTTTAAGGGAACTGGGAGTAGAAATAGCTTTATATGCTAGCAGTGATATAGGAAAATTACCCTTACTCAGTTATTCACCTTGCACAATTTTTACAGCTATTTCCACCATATTAGTGAATATTTATTTTAATGGTTATTACTGACACTTGTAAGAAATGTGTACTGTTCATAACCGCTTGTAACTCTGTCCACAGTACGCCTTCTGTGCATGTGGGTGTTACCACAGACTTATTTTTAATTCTACAAATGTCATTGTGGGCTTCTGAGAGCTAATTTTTCTACCCTGGTGATTTCCTCTGCCTCCTCTTTGCTCCTGCTGGGTTTGGAAGCAGACGTGTGCCGCGACTCAAGCTGTCACCCGTCCGCTGTCCCCTTGTCCTGCCACAGCAGTGCAAGGAGTGCCTGCTGTTCAATGGACACCCTCCGACTGCTCCTTGGGGCAATCCTGGCACTGGCACTTCTCGAGGAGATGTTATTGTTTCAGCAGGAACTGTGGCCCCCACAGCGTTCATTAGACATTTTATTGGGAAGATCTAAAATACTCTGTTGTAGAAAGCACCTGCTGTTGTGAGTAAGAATGGTGCAGAAGTTTCTGATTGCAAGTTGAAGTTTCTGAACTTGAAACTAGGCTCTTTCTAGCTGCCAATCCCTAGTAAGCACATTTTGGGACAAAAATCTTTATTCTCCGAGGCTTTTCTCACTGGGGACTTAGCTTGATATTTAGCAGTATTTACAGTTAAAACAGTTTAAACTGTCCTGATTGAAAGTGAGAAAATCGGGAATGTGGCATTGTTTCTGCTTTCTGCCTGACTAAATATACAGACACTTTATTAAAACAGACCTGTGGTTTAGGTTGTTTTGTCAAAGTGGGTTTTGTCAGTAATAAAATACAAGGTTGTAGCAAACAAAGCGACACAGACCCCCCCTTATGCAGCCAAAGGAGAACGCTTTATTGTAGAAATCACACAGAAATCGCACCCTTTATATACCTTTTATCTCTATCCAACATAACTGAAACCAAACTGAAAACAGAACTGAATAGAAATAAGGCACCCATTGGCTGGCTCAGCTGCAATGCTGCTGTCCATGCCTTCTACCAGCCAATCACCTTTCTGCTCATACGCTGTCCACAGGTTCTACCATCCAATCACCTTTCTGCTCATATGCTGTCCATGTGTTCTACCATCCAATCACCTTTCTGCTCTTAGGCTGTCTACGGGTTCTACCATCCAATCACTGTTCTGCTCATATGCTGTCCATGTGTTCTGCCATCCAATCACTGTTCTGCTCTTACACTGTCTACAGCCAATCACAGTCTCACTTCAGCTGTCACCCAGCAGACTCTCTCCTCACTCTTAGCCGCCTCTCACCGCTGAGCCAACTTCCAGTGTCCCATCCTGCAGCTGTGCCTTTCCCGTAGGGCCTCCTGGTGAGCACAGGCCTGAAACGCTTCTACAGTTATAACCCGTATCCTACACAAGGTGAAATCGCTTCATTAGGGAGCAATAATATTGCAAGTTTTGTGCAGGTGATTTGTGCAGACAGAAAATAGTGTGGATCATAAACAGCTAAGGAGAGTAACATCAATCGTGGTGGGGCATAATGTAATGCACTGCAATTTCTTACATGTCGTTTTCTTTGCCAGACAGAATTCCTTCTAATACTAAAAACTATGGAAAACTTTTTTTTTTTTTTAAGAGTAGTGTGAACAGCATGGAGTAATGAAGAAATTATAATACAGCGAAAAAGTATTATTTATTGTTGTGCTAAACAGATAAATGAATTATTGTGCAGATTACAAGAACATGAATCACTGAAAAGCAGTGCATAGAGACTCTGGTGCACTTAATAGAAGTGTGGTTTCAGGGCTAGAGCTCTTTAGCTGTAGACAGAAATCAGGTGTAATGTTAAACTTCTGGGATGTTTTAGTTTAAATTGTGTAACATTTACACTTGTGGAAAGAGCCTGGATTGATTTTTATATTGATTAGCAGTTTACTCTTGGGTTTTGACTGCACTAGGCTGATGCTTTTCCAATATTTCCTACATTAAAAGTAATAAACTGCAGTAAATGTGATTACCCCCAAACTTGGTTCTTTGAGAACCAGTAGTATTTTAATAAACTAAATATATTGTTATCTCTTCCACTGGGCTTTTTCACTTGAGAAGACACAGCTGTCTGAACACACTGTGTGAACTGAGCAGATCTGACTGTAACATTTTAAGCTTATTGTATATCAGACAGTTGGCCACAATATGCAAGGAGATGATGTTTTGGGGCAAATTATTGAATTCCTGTGGGTTATCATTTCAATGTGGTTAATTACATGTACAGTTGTAAGCTTAAGGTATTCCATTCCTTTTGGCAAGGATCCATCAGTGCATGGTATTGTAGAGAACACCCCGAATTTTCATACATGAAATTTCATTCTTTACTTACTGCATTTCAAAAAGCCCTCCTCACTTGTATTTCCCTTTGTAATTGTCTTTGCACTAGGAATAGTAGTGTGTTCAGAGGCAGTCATTTAATTGTGATAACATGACAACTGTAATACTTGTGAGCAGATCTGTCTGTTTCTCTTAGGTTTTCAAGGAAGAACCTTCCCATAACAAATGTCACAGGCTGCAGAATCTTTGATGTTAGATGGTGCTTTAAGAGGTGGGCAGCCAGCGAATTAGAAATGCTGATCCTCTCATGCCAAGCTGGGACTTTGATTAGTCATTAGCAATAAATATGAAAGTCATACCAAAACATCTTCCTCACTCATAGATAAATATTATGTGTCATGTCTGTCTCTTTTGAAGCAATCTCTCCCTTTCTTTGCAAAAATGACCAGCAGCCAACATGTGACAGAATAGCAGCAAGCAGTAGAGTGGCCCATGAAATATTATGTCAATTATGTAAGGATGAAGGGCATAAAATATTACATATATCAAGTTCCTTGCATAGACAGCAATAGCTGCAGTTTACCTAGGTCAATCTTTTTAATACCAGTTTTTCTCACACTGCATCTTATATCCTAGTGAGCAATGTAGGCTGTGTTGTTTCTCTAAAGCCCCATTCAGCTGTGGCATCTCTGTCACTGAGGTGAGCAGGCCAATGTCAGTGCATTTTCCAGGTGCTTTTTCAAGCGATCTCTTAGCTCCCAGAGAGCTCAGAGATCCACAGGTGGTGCCAGGCTTCCCCTAGGACTGTGTGTCCTTCAACAGTGATAACAATGTGAAAAAATCAGTAGTATTCTGAACAAAGTCCAAATTCATAAGAGGCCTATTTTGCAATTTGATTTTAATCCTTAACTGCTTGATTTGCTTTCTATTTAATAGGGAATCCATCATGTTCTCAAAAAGCAAGTACTGTAATTTTGAGACAAGGTAAAAAAGGAAACCACAGCATCCAGAGAAATAATGAACATGAACCCCTGATTTAAATTCAAAGCTCAGTTCAGCATTAACTATAGAGCTGCAGCTGGCACCTCATAGCACTTAAGCAGTCAGTAGAATTTATCCTCAATGTCCACAAATGCAGTTATAAACTTTCTTTAGAGCTTCATTTCTCTTCAGTACCTGCCCATGGGTTTAGGCCTTTTGCAGACTTCCCAGAAGCCCCGTTTCCCTGGGTGTGTGGAAAGTTCAGTAGCAAACCTGCAAACATCCCGTGTATTCAGCTCTCTGCAGCTGTGCAAACAGCACAATGCTTTTCCAATACTCTGCTCTAAACGTGCTCATGGATAATTGAACTTCAAAGCAACAGCTCTGCTGATTCTTTTATGAAGATGCAAATTGCTGGTGTGACTTCTCACCAGACTGGGGGCTTATTGGAACAATCAGTCTGATCTAAATCCTCCCCAAGCCATGAGCACAGTTGGGGGTATTTCTGCAAGTCTAATCCATACTTTGCTCACTGGCAGGGTGCAAAACTAATAGTAGCCTGGAGTCAGCAAAGTTTTCACGTTCAAATCCCAGTACTCGAGTTACCTCCCCTAATAATCTACATTCTGGTATTATGTGCAGGGATCAGGCATTAAGATAAAATTTTAAACAAGAAAAAGAAACCAAGGTCTTTACAAAGATTTAGTATGAAAAGATGGAGTATTTAATAAATTCAGTTTTTTCTTTCAGCAAAACTGCTTAATGGTTGCTAAAGTATGTGATATATTTGGCTCCAGTATACATATTTTCTGGTGTATTTTTTTAAATGATCCTTACCTTGATAAATGCTTGGCATCTTCTCCTCTGACCATTACCATTGTACTGCCAGCTTTTAAATGAAAGGTTGAAAAATACATTATGTTCTTCAAAGGCAGCCAAGGCAATTTACCATCTTGCTTTCCAGTTCATAGATATGAAAGTTTAACTTCTAGCTATTGGGAAGTCCAAGTCTAATTAATTCAATTTAGAAAATTAAGTCCCAAGAGGAATAAATAGCTTTGGTTATGCCTTCACAATTATGCCTATCTCCATGCATGCACCTAAAAAGAGCTCAAGTAACACTTTTATTAAAAAAAACCAAGATATTGTGAACACTTGTGCAAATAAGTGCAAATTTCAACTTCAAAATGCAAATTAAATTTCCCTGGAAGACCACATAAAAACTTATTGCCTATATTTCCAAGTAAGCTGCTTATTTGTAATACGAGAAGAGAATCTTTTTTTCAGTCAGTGGTAAGGATCTGTGGACTGAAATTTTGCACCTTTCAAGGTCTTTCCATCTGAAATGCATGTGTGTGTGTGTGTGTAGAGGGAACTGTCTGTTCTCTAGTCTGAAACATGGCTGGGTTTTTTACATGTTTTGACAAGTTGAGATCTCAAAGGGACTTACATACAGGACAGCTGTGCTAGTTTTGGGTGGGGTATAGTTAATTTTCTTCACAGTAGCTGCTCTGGGGCTGTGTTTTGGATTTGTGCTGAAAACAGTGTTGTAACACAGGGGTGTTTTAGCTATTGCTGAGCAGCACTTACACAGCAAAAGGCCAATTCTGTTCCTCCCCTCACCAGTGAGGAGGCTGAGGGTACACAAGGAGTTGGGAGGGGACACAGCCTGCACAGCTGACCCCAGCTGACACCAGGGATATCCCAGATTCTGTTCCTCCCCTCACCAGTGAGGAGGCTGAGGGTACACAAGGAGTTGGGAGGGGACACAGCCTGCACAGCTGACCCCAGCTGACACCAGGGATATCCCAGACCATATGGAGTCATGCTCAGCATGTGAAGCTGGGGGAAAGAGAAGGGAGGGGAGGGACATCCAGAGTCATGATGTTTTGTCTTCCCAAGTCACCATTATGTGGGATGGAGCACTGCTTACCTGGACATGGCTGAATACCTGCCTGCCCATGGGAAGTACTGAATGACTTCCTTGTTTTGCTTTGCTTGCCCACATGTGTGGCTTTTGCTTTATTTATAAAACTGTTTTTGTCTCAAGCCACGAGTTTTCTCACTTTTACTTTTCTGATTTTCTCCCCTCACCCACCAGGGAGTAGTAAGTGAGCCTCTGTGGAGTGCTTAGTTGTCATCTAGGGTAAAACTACAGCCTTTTTTGTTGCTCATTGTGGGGCTCAAAGAATTCGAAATAATGACAGGTTTGATTGGAATGTGCTAGATGGAATTTGTAGCTGTTATTGCTGTTTGGCTAATAATTNGGATGGAGCACTGCTTACCTGGACATGGCTGAATACCTGCCTGCCCATGGGAAGTACTGAATGACTTCCTTGTTTTGCTTTGCTTGCCCACATGTGTGGCTTTTGCTTTATTTATAAAACTGTTTTTGTCTCAAGCCACGAGTTTTCTCACTTTTACTTTTCTGATTTTCTCCCCTCACCCACCAGGGAGTAGTAAGTGAGCCTCTGTGGAGTGCTTAGTTGTCATCTAGGGTAAAACTACAGCCTTTTTTGTTGCTCATTGTGGGGCTCAAAGAATTCGAAATAATGACAGGTTTGATTGGAATGTGCTAGATGGAATTTGTAGCTGTTATTGCTGTTTGGCTAATAATTGACAGGCTCCTGTCAATTGAGCCCCTGTGCTTGGTATGGGGCTCACTGGCCTCACTGTGCATTAGAGTTTAGGGCTCCTGAGTGGCTGCTTTGTGCTGTGGCTGCAGCTGCTGCTGATCCCCTCACTCTGGGGTGATCTGATCCGGCCCTGGCCATGGCCTGGGCTGGCACTGGCTGGGCAGTTCTGCTGCTCCTGTGCTGCTGTGCTGGAGCTGCTCAATGGACCTTAAAAGGCATCCCAACCTCATAACTAACCACTGCCACCATTCTTCTACCTCACTGGTGGAAACAGAAATACTTTAAACATAATCTGAAATTTTCCCAAGCCTCCATATTTGGTAGGTGAACAAGAGAGATCTGTGAGTGATAGAAAGCCCACAGTCAGAGGCATGTTCTTGTGTCTTACTAGCAAGCAGCATGGAGGTGAGCAATGGTGGCCTTTAAAAGCTGTGGGGAAGCCATGGTGCAGCTTCCCTGGTAGGGCAGTGCCATGAAAACCAATCATGTGAGCTGGGGAGAGGGAAATCAGGAGATGGTGATTCCCAGTGCACTCCCCAGGAGCTGGCAGAGGGGCAGGAGCATGAGTGAGCATCCCACTGCAAACACACCTGCTCTTGCATCCTTCTAGGAGTTTACTATGCCACCAAATTATCCTCCTAATAGAAAGGAAATGCTAAAAGTGAGTGCAGCCATGTGCAAGCATCCCTGAAAGACATGGCCTGCTGGCATTTCTTTAAATCTGGCATTTAAAATTGCTCAGACAGATGGAATGAAAGTATGTAATAAAATGTGACATTTTATTTTATCATCTACATTTGTTAAGTGAATTCTTCTGATCTTTCCCACTTCCAGTAGCACTGAGTGTGAGTCAAATTCTGACAATTTGCAGTTTGCAAAAACCAACTCCAGGGGTCAGACAAAAAAACAATAAGTAATAATTAATTATAGAATACACATTCATCCACAGAATCTGGTTATGGTGTGTGACAGCTAAGCCTAACAGAAAAAAAGACACGATTCCAAAAAGTCACAGCTTTATATGCAATGATTTGCAGACTGCTTCTCAGTGCCATTTGTCCACTTTTTGGACTTCCTTGTATATATATTTCTAAGTATCAAGGTTTTACTAGGAATGCAGAAGAAAATTTATATTTGTTTTCCTCAGTCTTCTAAGTTAGTCGCACTTGTTTGCCTTGGTGTGTAACATAGTACCTTCCCTTGGTCCTCTTCAAAGCACAGCTCCCTTAGATACAAGCTGTCTCTGCCTCTGGGTGCTTCTCTCCTGCTGCCCTGGACACACTCCCAGAGCCTCTGCAGGGCGCAGGTACAGCTGGCAGCTCTCAGACTGCAGCAGACTGCCACAATCATTTCACTTCCAATCTTGTTGCTCAAGAGGAGCAAACCCTGAGGGTCAGCACTCTCAGCTTAGCATTGCTAATGAAAGGAGGAGGTGAAAAACTGACACAAGCACAGACCAAGCCCTGATGCTTTGAAAGATTGTCCCCATCCTTCCTTTTATGATTTGGTCAGAGACCTCCTCAGCCGTTATATCACTTAATGTTCATTTAGTGCTATATTGGGAATATTAAGCAGTAAATGATTGAACTTTTAATTTGCAATTAAATTAAAAGCAGCCTTCTCACTGCAAGAGAAATGTCATTGAGAACTAGTTTGTATCTGACAGTATTTTGCAAACAGCTTTACTGCAGTTTATAGGTAACACTTTAATAGGGCCTGAGTTTGCAATGAGTGCTTGTTTCTGCTACAAATACAAATAGCCTGCACCCTAGGACATAGCAAAAATACCTGTGCAGAGGTAAATATTAATTCCACTGTGGCAGCAAGTAGGAATTCCAGCTTCAGGGCAGAAACTGCTGTGTTCATGCTTTCTCAATAAAACTGAAACATACCTGGGCCTTGAAAGCTGACAATCTAAGGATTGCAGTGTTTACATAGATGCTTACACAAATGTCGGAAAACAAACATAAACTACTAAAACTTGTTGTCATTTTTTTATTTCTGGCACCAGTTTTTCCATCAAGAAGCCAAAGTAGCCGAGAAATTACTGCCACTTGCTTATGAGTTGTAGAAATGAGACCTCCTGATCCCATCAGGTTTGAAACTAATAGCTCAGCCCCTCACTACCCAAAGCATGGTGTCCCTCATCCGTGTAAACAGAGAGGTCAGGATACCCTGGCTGCCACTGGTGGCTGAAAAATATGTGGCTGGATGTAAGTGAAGCCTCTGGTTTGCATGTTTTCAGTCCAGAGTCAGTGCTGCAAGGAAAACCCCAGCACTGTTGTCGCTTTTGGTATCGGTGCGATCTCTGGCTATGTAGAATTATAGAACCATGGAATGGTTTGGGTTGGAAGAAACCTTAAAGATCATCTGGTTCCAGCTCCCCTGCATGGGCAGGGACACCTTCCGCTAGACCATGGTTCTCATCCAACCTGGCCTGGAACACTTGCAGGAATGGGACATCCACAACTTCTTTGGGCAACCTGTTCCAGGGCCTCACCACCCTCACACAGAAGAATGTAGATCACACGTACTTCGAAGAAATTTATCACTTGGTGTAACCTATGGTGTTTGATGGTGCTGAGGAGCAAAGGCAGTAAGTGAATGATGAGAGCATGACAGCCCATTGACTCTCATGTCCTTCCTTTCCAAGTAGTCTAAAAAATACTCACTTATTTGGTGGGTATTTTCTTCTATATCAGAACTTGTGAAGTGAACGTTGAGGAGCATTTTCAAGAAGCCAGTTGCAAGTGGGGACGTTTTCAGCAAGTGCACCAAACACCACATAGGAAGAGGAGCTTCCATCAAGGGATGGTTGGATGAAACATGAGTTTTGCCACTTGGGATTTTGGTTGCACCTCTGAGCAATACACAGACCAAGAATTATTTGCAAAAAATATTCAGCGACACATTTCAAATAATGAATATTTCAAGTGAATTATTATGGGCCATACTTGGATAGGAAAAGAAGAAAAATAGCTGATGAATTATTCATGCAGCTTTAGCACTGATGTAATAAGTATTACATGGTGTCAGAGGGAAATGAAGAATTTTGAAATGAAGAAAGAAATTAACTATGAAGGAAAAGCACCTGAAAATTGGAGATGGTGGTGAATACAAAGATTTGAGATATGTGAATAATAATGAAGAGACTTAACAGGGGGAAATAAAAAGGGTGACAACTCTGAGTCACTTCAAGAGGCAAAATACTCTTCATCTTTAGTTCCTTCTCTACAGAGAATACACAAACTTCCCAAACCTCCTTCAGCTCTGTCTAAAAACAAAATGAGGGAAACAAAAGAAGACCCCCTAGGGTCAGCCAGGTGGGAACATATCTAGATCTGGCTAAGGGAGTTACATGATCAGAGGTACTGATTTACAAAAGGACTGTAATATTTGGAGAAAATGCCATTTTTAATATCAAAATATGTCTTATTTATTTTGCAAAGTGACTTTTTTCAACAGCTTTATACTGAAGTAGGACAACAGGATTGTGTATTTCTTAAGGACAGAATCCATAAGGCTTTTATTGTTTTTTGGGTACACATTCAGCAGCTTTAGCTGCTGTGGCACTGATCACATCTGAATGGTCAGTCAAATCTGCTTTGACATACTGCATTAAGGAGCAACAGTGTTAATTCCAGGTTTGGTCTTCTGCTCAGATGTATTGTGTACAGATTCTCATTAGTCTTATCAATTGACTCTTCATTTTAATATTCAAAAAACCAACATTTTTTAAATTCCTATTTTTGTGTGAGAGAGGAATTTAACCTTCTTTTCCTTCCAAATGCATTCCTATTGACCTCTCTTTTACAACAGTGAGTAGAAAATAGGAGAGAGGAAA
The DNA here is from genome assembly GCA_013397195.1 of Hylia prasina. Taxonomy (NCBI): domain Eukaryota; kingdom Metazoa; phylum Chordata; class Aves; order Passeriformes; family Sylviidae; genus Hylia; species Hylia prasina. The sequence goes on from VYXD01006830.1 coordinate 1,826,712, forward strand.
GAAGCTGGAAAACCCCATCAAATTCCAAACAGATTTTGAAACTGATTTTTTTCCTAAAGAAATGGGGACACGTTACACATTTTTTTCCCTACTGACAATGGACTTGGGCTTCTTTTAACCTCAGGAGTAACATATTAAAATGAAACGTTTTACGTTCATCATTTCCGTAAATGTCTCATTTACAAAATCTGTCATGGGCACACCAGTCGCCTCCTCATTGGACATTTACCAGCCTTGGCATATCAATCCATCTCTTGCACATCTGCTCAGAAAATGTAATTAGTTATACCCATATGCTGCAGAAGTACATGATAAAACTTAAGAAACAGAAAAGGCCGAGAGACTTGACAGCCTTTCTCCTTCCTACTATGTGTATTTCCTTGAAGACTTAGGAAACTGAGAAGCTTTTCTTGCCCTCTGCCACAGGGTGGGGATATCACCGTGTCCTAAGCAACAGAGATAAGGCAAAGCAATGTATAGTTTGTTCTAATAGTGATCACTTTGGAATAATAGTTTATGGTTTAAAACTACATAATATTCCCCAAATAGGCACACCCTCTTTCCCTGGTCATTAAAATACTATGAACATATCCTTGCAAGGAAATATTGGATAAGATGGAAAATTCATCAGAAGTTTTGACATGGGAGTTCAAGATGAGAAGCTCTTGCTAGACCACATGACACTCATGTAGTCAATATGGAAACTCTCAGCTTGTTGATCAGCTTTTTGTCAGCTCTGCTCAAGTTTGCTGGTGAGTGGCAAAGGAGAGTGACTTACAGTCCAAAACGGAGCTCTGCCTCAGCAACCAAAAGTTGGTTCAGTGGCGCCTTTGTGCCACTGGCTTGTGGGTAGAACTGTTCCATGTTCACCAGTGTTCAGCCCCTGTATCCACTGGACATGTGTCTGCACAAGGGATGAGCAGAGGGCTGGTGTTCATTCACGATCCCTTTTTTCACTAGACAATAGTAATTATCTTGCTGTAGATACTGAAACAGAGCTATTACAACTGTGATTTATCCATTGATCCCAGCTTCTTCAAAGTTCACCCCAAAAAATGAAGTTCTGGATAGTTCCATCTCTATGGCAAGGGATTTGCAGCTTTTCTCAAAATCTGCTGTAATGAAATACTAGTTAAGTTTTTCACTGATAGTACATTATCAGCCCCAGTTGGTGGCGTGTTTAAAACCCAAGATTACAGTTTAATTCTCAAGAGATCTGAGCTTTCAACAGGACCTCACAGTGTGGATCAGAAGCCTCTGGCCACTAGTTAAATAATACAGAACAAAACAAATTCTGAAAAGGCTGAATTCTATCAATTCTGTTTTCATGTTTCTTACTGAAATCCAAAACAATGTGTCACTGTTCACTACATAAACAAAGTCATGGTGATGTGGCATTACAGAAACACCATTTTAAGTTCATCTCTGACATTTAGTTGTGTATGTTGTTTACTGGCTGTACATTTTTCTTAAAAAAACCAAACAAATCCACTTTCAAATTATTAGCATTCTTTTACTTCAGTAGGGGGTTCAAAATCAAAGCTGCTGCACCTCCAGCCTCCACCTTTTCTTTTAGTACTAACTGGGAAAAAAAGAAAACCTCATAATTATAGAGATTTAGCTTTCTTTATAAACTGGTTATTTTAAGATCTGTTTACAAGACGACAATATGTCATTCAAAACCAGTGTGAATTGATTACATTCTTCTGAAGAACATGTAGCAGTAGAATATGCATTTGTAGCTGCTACACTTCCCTATAATTAAGACTTTATTGCTTCCCTTCTAAACACGTTGCCGCTGCTGAAGAACAGCTGAGATAATTTAAATGAAACAATGGAAAATGCTGCCACTTCCCCCAAAAAATCATTTTCCAACCTTTTAGAAAAAGGTGGCAAAAAGACTGTGGTCACTGCCAAATATAGGAGTAAGTCAACATACTGATTATAGTTTTCTCCTCCTGTTTCTTTTCAATGAACAAATTCTCCCCGAATACTGTTAATGATTTGAATGTTGATCAGCTTGGGGACAGTCTTTGGTCTCTTCATTCATTTCCATGGATCCTGGATCACAGCATGGTGATGGTGTGGTCAGCAATCATATTGGGAATGTTCACATATCTCAGAATGAAGAAACCCAAAAACCCAAGAGGCACCATATAAATACATTTGAATGCTTAGAATAACTCAGAGACTCATTTCTGCTCTGATCTTACATTCTTTTAAAACTAAAATTAATAGTAATAAATTAATACAATAGCTGTACCACAAATAATGATTTAGAACAATCTAACATCTGGATCTGTGTTATTGGAGAGGGACTGCATAAGAAAATCTTCAAAACCCTGCAGTGTATTTGTTCTGAATAAATACTTTTGATAAATGAGATGACATATTACAAAGCAGAAGTCAAATGGTACTTTTTTCCATAAAGGTCTTCCAGAAGACAAATGCTTCTAAGGGCAAATGAACATATATAGCAATAGCATTGATGAGCTTTGTCAAATTGCAGATGATTTTCCAGGCATAGAAGCCAGAATTCCCATGGCAACCCTCACAAACTTCACATACACATTCAGTGTAGGTAGCAAGCCTATAATGTAGGAACATTTCAAGTTAAGGTTCAAAAACTAAGCTAAATATAATTTAAACCATGAAAGCAAATATCCTTCTAATTGTATCCAAGGTATTTTTTCCTTCTGGCCTATTTTCTGATTTTCTATATTCTGAAAGCTATGTCTGGATTGCAATCCAAGGGACAGATGCCAGTTATCTTTGTATCCCCCCCAGAGTCTGAGTAAGAGACAAAGTGCAGTTCCTCCTTGTGCTCCTCAGGATCTCTCAGCAGTGGGGAGGGCAGGAGAAAGGGAGTTGCCCTTGCCCAGCGTGTGCCTGGCTCCCAGCCCTGCACACCCTGCTCTGTGCCCCCTCCTCAGCCCTGGGGCTGTGCACTCTGTCCCAGCATGGCTGTGAAAGTCCTTATCAAACCTGGGCCAGGTGCTCAGTGCATGAGCAGGAACCAGGGGCAGAGGTGGCTTTACAGCCCTTATGGAAAGGGGAAAAAAAGGTAAAAAATGCCAGGGGATGTCTTCTATTGGCATCTCTGCATTGTAACCAGATAGGTCTTTTCAGTTTGGTTATAAGAACCTGGCTGAGACTTGCCAGGTTGACCCAGTACTGCCATTCTGTGTTAGATATTCTAGATAGGGTTGATGATCATCTGTACTGAGAGTCTCTCTGCTTCTGCAAAAACTCACACACGAAGAAAAGGCTAATAGAAATAAAAGGTTCTAGGTTCAGCTTGTAGAAGAAGTGTATTTCTTCATTTGCTGTACCCGTATGTGACAAAATGAGGCACAACTGTATTTGTATAATATTTTAAAATTCTTTTAATAATTGCATGTCACAGTGCACAGTTATCATCACAGATTAGAAATTAGTTGATTTTTCCACTTTAGCACCTCCCTTTTTATACTTCTCCATTAATTTTCTTTCCTACAACAAGATGGTAACAAAACAGGTGCAATCATAGGTATAAAGGAACATCTGGAATGCACCAATAAATATTGGACAACTTACTTTACAAAGTTAGTTAAAATTTAGTTCACTCATAAAACTTGTCCTGTCCTGTCCGTGAATGAACACATAGCCTCTGAAGAGCTATTCTCATTTAGGTATTTTCTCTCAAACCAAATTACAAATCTTTTTTTAACCTTGCTTTAGATTTACTTTTATATCAGCTGAGTATCTGCCAGGTTGTTTTGTTTATTGCAAAAGGTATTGCTGGTGGATGAAAGCAGGGGAGGATGTACTGAATTCTTGTGATAATTTTACTCAATAATTACTGTCAATTTCCACTCTATTTCATAGACTCATATAATATTTTCTAGGTTCAAAAGGACCCTCATAAACTTCCCTCTTTAACCTTTTATTAGACAGAAACTTTGGACTCTTGTGCTGTGTTATTGAAGAATCAAGCAGTGAAAAGAGATGAAAAAGCAGCAGTGGTTCTGAAACTCCAGTGAGCTGCTGCTCCTTTACAGACCCTGCCAGCCTTCAGGGCTCAGTACCAGCTTTGTGGGGCCCAAGCAATTCTTACAGGCTTGAGGGCAGGAGGTCCCGACGTTCAGAGCAGCTCTGCCCTTGTCTTCTAACCTGGCAAATAAAGCCTGAGTGAAAAAACATTTCTCCACATAGAAGTGAGGAGCTTTGTGACAATTGTACAGAGCATCTTGCTCAGCTCTCATTTTACATACTACTTCTTCACCTCCTGTTGAAAGCTTAATGTATTATTTAAATGAACACAACCCCAGGGTACAAATAGAAGAATAAACACCTTATTTGTTTCAATTTGCAAGAAGAGCCTGGTGAGATGCTTCACTTTTGCAAAACAAAAAAAAAAAAAAAGGAGAAAATCATGTTGTAACATTGCAGCTACTTACTTTTTTGATAAAGTAAGTTAATTCAAAAAAGCCGTTCAGTTGCTCTTTAAGCTGCCATGGCATTGTAACCATTATTTAAAGAACAGTCAGTCTTCCCCACATCACATATTCACTGTTGCTTTGATTCCAAGGAAGTTTCTTAGTTTGAAGAGTTAATGGCTTTCTCTTGGTTAAATATTAATGCAGACATAATAATGCTTACTCCTTAAGTAAACTTCTAAGCAATACAACTATCAAATGAATTATTCCTGCTGAAAAATCACTGTCATGTCACAGCCTAGGTAAAAAATTTTAAACCTCAAATATGACTTTTTGCCTGTAGGAAAATGAATACAATATTTATTTTTTCCAATTATGTTTTAGACAAGGACATCCTCTTACTGTTCTTCATTTCTTCAATTGTGTATCTCACTAAACCAGGATGTACCCTCACTTTTCAGGTCTCCAGAACCTCCCAAATCTGCTGAAAGTTTGTGTCTGTCCCTTTCAGGATCAGATGAGTTGTTGCCTTTGTTCCTCCCAGTGAGGCACCAAGCCTGGGGGCTGCATCCAAACATAGGTGCAGCTTAAAAATGCAGCACAATGGGTTTTGTGAAGGACTTCATGGTTCATCCTGTTGGCCAGGACTTCTTTGGATCACTCTGTATTCATTTAGGAGCCTCTGTGGGATGGCACAGGTAAGGCTTCTCTCCACAATGATGGCAGGACCAGAGTAAAGATGACAGCTGTGTGACATACAGCCAGGTAACAGCAGTTAACACACAGTGAAAGCTGCAAGGCTATGAAGGTTTATCAATGTTTTGCTGTCCAGATGCTTTCTGCAAAGGTTTTACAATCTCATCCTCCACTCACTCAAGTCAGCTGCACCACCTGGCAGGTAGGAGCTCCTCCATTTGTTAAAAAAGGGGTTATTTAGCCATTTTCTTTGAGTAAATTTAAAACAAATCAGAGTAGCCTATCACACACACCTCTGCCCTCTTCCATTCTTCATGAAGTTACAAGGGACTGTTTGTCCAAAATATTGGACAGTGCTGATGTGTCATATTAAAATATTTAGACATGTGAAAGAAAACCACTTGATGCTCCTCATGGCCTACAAAGCTCCTGCTCGAAGGTTGATTTCACGATTAATTCATGCCAGCATTATCCTTATTTTAGTGGTACTGGAAGTGAAATCCTGCCCACAGCTATCAGATAAATGAAAATAATTCAATATACAGTGCACAAATCTTTTTGAATGATCACTATCTTAGGCATAGGCTGACAGCAGCAGGGGCCAGGAAAACCTGTATTTATTTATTTTTTCTCTGGACATGCATGTTGCTATAGATCAGTTATAAAGTGATAGAGTCTGTTATCAGGCAACCCTTTAATATCATTCAGTGCTGAGGGCCACTGAGTTCTTACCCAGATCCCTGTTTCAACTTTACTGCCAGCAATTTGCTCTGGTGACAGCTCCCCTGTTAGGTACCAGAGAAGGTTTATGTTCTTTTCTTTGTATGTGTTTTCAGTCTAACCAGGGAGAGATGCATTTTTTTACCCTAGATATGAACCACCGACATGCACAGAGGCAGCAGCAAAATCCAGTAAGAGACAGACTGATTTTCAGTGATCAAATAGTTTAAGCACTTTCTAACCATAAGCCTACGGAAGGCAAGACTCCATAAAAAAAATCTTCGGAAATAAGTCTAAATATGCAATAGACTTTCTAAAATTGTAAGTTTCAGAAGTATTAACATGACACAAAAAGGACAATGTTTGATTGTACTTAACAACAGATCTTATTTTTACATGATGATAGAGCTACTAAAAAATCAAGAAAATAAACACATGGTCACAAGAAGGCCTCTATAGAACTGACTGCTAAAGTCTTTCCCCCATGAGTTATGGCCTAGCTAAGGGAAAAAGAAATCAAAAATAAATCATGAACACAATGAACATTTTTACCAGGAATGAAAAATGTCCAGTGGGGCTTCTGATTTCCAAATGTCTCAGGTAACAATGTTCTAGTCCAGCAGAATATACAGATAAAATCAATGCAACACACATTGGCACTCCCCATGTCAGCTAACCAGACATAACATGTCCTTAGAGGTGCCTAAATTAGCAGCATGGTAGTAACTTTTGGTTACACTCAAGTATTTCTGTCCTTCCAGTAAGCCTGTTCAAGCTCAGTTCCTTGAATCTCCGCTTATCTGGTATCCAGAGTGTTACTGTTGTCTGTCTTGTTGCAACCCTGTTTATAGAACTGTACACTACAGAGAGATTAGGAGCTGAAAACAGCAGGCTAAATTGAGTATTAATAAATGCAAATAAATGCTCACTGGGGAAAAGCCAATTCTTCTATATATACACACTGATGGATATTAAATTATTCAGTAACCTTCAGAATAGCTCTGTGGACAGTTCCATGAAATGGCAGCTCAGCATTCAGTGGTACTTCAAAAATAAATTAGGAATATGATGACAAAAATCAAAGCATAATTATGACAACATGTACATTTCTGGTGTGTCTGCATTTTGAACACTGGTTGCAGTGGAACTAGAAAATACAGAGAAAAGCAGTGACAATGAGCACAGATGTGAAATGCCTTTTGAACAATATGGTATTAAGCTATGGCGTTTCCTCTGGGAATACAGGCAGTACTTGTAAAAAACACTAGAGGTCTGTAAATTCTTGAGTGGCACAGGGAAGACAAATAGGAAACAGTTGTTCATCTCTTCTCACAGTTTAACAGGCAGAAAGCATTACCTGAAGTTGTTGAGAAGCTGGTTTAGGAAATTACAAAATTAATTGATTTTTCCTGCATATTATGTTGTGGAATTCATTGATGTTCAGCATGGTAAATCCTATGAGTTTGGATGGGAAAAAAAAAAAGGGAAAGCAATTAAGGTTATTATGCACAGTGATGAAAGCTCTCATGTTAAAAAAAAATCATCAGGAAGGTAGAGTGGGAAAAGAGCAGAGTCCAGCCATGTTGTTCTTCCCTGCCTCTGCAAGGAAGAGAAGAACACAGCTGGACTGTGCTCTTTTCCCACTGTAGCAGTGCACAGGTGGAGAAGACTGTGAGGCACAGCCCTTCAGCCCTCGGAGCACAGACACCTCTGCACAGGGAGCTGTCCACCTTGGGAGAGATGCATGCTCCCTGCAGGATTTCAGGAGCATCTTAACTGACACTTCATAGATGAAAAAAAACAAGAGCTGAGCTTTCACTGCTGTTTCATGGGGGCAGCATGAGAGCACTTTTCCTAACACTGCTGAAAAGGTCATGCTGGTATTCCGGGTCTTACTTGCAATATGCATTTTTTAAGATCAAAGCCACAACATCCTTGCCCAGCTTAGGTCCACAGCCACCCAGGAGGAGCAGCCACGTGCTCTGGAATTGTCTCCTGCAGCCATTAGGTGACTGACCAGAGCAAGCTCACAACAGGTGCAGGTGATGGCTGAAGCTTTGCTCTCCTGCAAGGCCAGAGCCCTGGTTGGGCTGTCTCTGATTCCTGCACCTCATTCTTTCCATGTAAAGCCTGTGGCTTGCTCACACCTTAACCACCAGGCAGAACTATAGAAACTACAGCTGCAGACTGGAGGACCTCTTGGGTGGAATAATTCAGTGACTGGAAGACTTTAATGCATATTTCATGAGTGAATCAGCTGATCATTTTAATGCAAACCTCTTATTTTCTTAACCCCTTCTCTTCCACATTGACTATCTAAAGAGGAAAGAAGATTACAGGAGGGTCAGCCATGGCAGCAGCAGGTTTCACCCTGCAAAATCCAAACAGAAGTTCTTGTGTTGGCAGGACCAGTGCTGTGCCTAATGGTATCACTGTACAAACAGTCTGTTTCATGAAATGTCATTTTTTTCTTTATCCTTTAAAAAATGTCAAATAGAAGATGTCTAATAAACAAGTAAATACTGCAAACTGAAAACTAAATTATCAACACTTTAAAGCAGCATTAATCTCACGGAACATGTCTGGCATCTTTATGTCCTATGTTGCCACTGGGAAACTAGCAGGATCTATTAAAATAATCCTAAAATCCTAGTCCTTGAGGACTACATGATGTAATTATACAAGTACAGGAAATTACTCAAGAAAGAGAATCTAGCAAGCAGGCTGGAATACCAGAATACTTCTAAAAAAGACTAGGATACAGACTGATGACAAACTTTGCTTATTCAACATTTTATTAAAATTGAGCTATTTTTACATATTTAAAATACTTTATATCAAAATTACACAATATTTATGAAAACAATTGTATGCAAATACATAAAAATATGTAAAACCAGAGTTAAGCAATATAAAGCAATATATAGCATGTTTCAAAATGTATTTCAGGACTAGAATACCTGAGTGTTCAATAAGCTGTTTCCTGCATTTCACTGATTTTAACAGTTAAATTTAATAATATATCTGATCTCATATAAAGCACTTTGGTTGGGAGAAACTGCATGGAAAAGGCAGAGATCAAGCAGAAGTATTACTCAAGGCCTGTCTTCAGAATCTTCGTCCACATGAAGATCCACTGTTTGAGATGCTAGGAAGGACTCCCATGTAGCAAGGCACTTAAAAAAAACCAGACACATACATATGATTACAGCAGAGAGATTTCTGTAAACTGTTAGCCAAGGAGAAAGTGAATAAAAAACCAGCAGAATACATACACATTGTCACAAGCTGCTTTTGTAGGACCATGGTGAGAGCAAAATACGGTTTCCTAGGCAGCTCAGTGATATGCAAAATGTTAGCTAACATGCTGAGTGAGCTGTAAAGGTCAATTTTACATAATGACAAGCACACACTGTGAGCACTGTAATTGTATGTTGTAGCATGGAAGATGCTAACATTAATTATGCTCTTCTTTAGTCTCTTCCTTTAGTTACAGGCAAAGATCTCTTCCAAATAGAAAGCACATTGTCAGGCACAGTTCCCTTGTAATCTCTGTGGATTCCTAATGTATACCCAATTTTCCTTCCAAGTTAAATTAAACCATTTTTTTTTCCTAAATAAGGAGAGAATTCATTTTTCCCCAGAGTAATCGGAAAGGAATAGAATCAGAAAGACAGGGGATGGGAGTAGGGAAATTATTATCCTTACAAGTGGTATATATTGGCTTATGGAAAAATGCATTTACAATTCTAAAACATTTTTTTTATTTTTTTATTTTATTTGAAGCATCAATTCTGCAGGCAGTAAAATGAAAAAAAACCCAAAAAACAACAAAACCCCCAAATGACTTTGGTTCGATTTGGCTTAAATGAATGTTGGCAATTTGGCAAGCCATTCTAAGTCATAAATTTATGTTGAGAGCCATGGCAAGGCTATCACGAGGTAACCTGTAGTGAGTGAGTTGATGCTTATTATCCAAAGCACCAGGTTTCTACTATTTCATTCTGTTAGTAGAACAGGACAGGCAAATTGCTGCAGTAATTTCCTTGTTCTGAGGCTATTGAAAAAAAGCCCTTGAAATGGAATGTTCTTACAAAATTTTGACTTATACATTCATACCTATTATTCTTGAAGATACAGCTGATTTACTACTTACTCTACAGGTTTTTTTCATGAAGAATCTTTATTATGCACCATAAATAAGTCTTAGGAAATGTCCCAGGAAATATCTATTAAAACCTGGAGAGCACACTTCATTTACCAGAACTCTGAATTAAATCAGTGCCCTGAAAACAGCATTACTTCCTAACTGAAATCTTTTGCCATAACCTATTCACGCCACAGCAACTTGCTAAGCCTAGCTCATTGAAACACCTCCAATCCACATCTCATTGCTTAGGAGACATGGAAATGACCCTGCTTGAACTTGAAGCCACCTAACTCCATTAGACATTTCTTGTGAATGACTTCCAAACTCTGCCATTAAATATGGAGATTTAATCATACTCCAACGAGGAGCCAGGTCCTGGTATAACTGCCTGTCTGTGTGTAAGCAGATGAGTAACAGGATCTGATCATGTCAAATACAAGCTCAAAGAGAAAAACAAAGAATACACACATAATGACTGGAGCTGGGGGAATCCATGATGACACAAGGATACAGAACCAGGGATACCCATAAAATTAAGGATGACAAAAATAATAAGAAAAAACAAGTCAGCAGTAGCTTTGTCTCTGAAGACATAAGAAAGTAGAACATGTGGATCTGCAAGACAATGAGAGCAGTTAAAACAGCCAAGTGACCTAAAAAATCACAAATAAAAAGCATGAGCTTATTTTTGCACAGGTTTTTGGCCTTTATCAGGCATGTTATTCACATTTTGTCCCCTAGACTATGGAGACCATGAATTTACTGCCCCCAGTCTTTCTCTTCGGATCTTGCTGACAAAAGCTCCAAGTAACTTCTGCTTCTATTGCACACAACATTATGCTGCTGTTCAGAGTATATCTAAGGTTTGAATTACTATGAAAAGAGAGGACTAGCAGGGTAATAGTCACGTGGAAATTTGCTTTCTTCACTGACTTTCTGGAGAAATGTTATTTTGCAATGGTACACCAGGGAGAAACAGTGAAGATACTGCCAGCCTGAAGAGTGAACTGCAAGTGTTGAAAACTGATTTCTGATTTAAAAGGTCTTTTTGACCTTTTGTATAAAGCCTTTAAGTTTGATCATTAGGTTTTCCCTTACTTCATGTGACACAGTGGCAGCTGAGTCTATCTGAGAGGCTTGAGCTGGAATATGGCATCTTGGTTTTGAAATGTCAGTGAGGCAGCTGCTAGCAATGTGTCTGCACTGTGGCACTCAAACTCATCAATTTCTGTTTGTTAGAGCCCAGCCTGGATTACCATCCTAGAAAACTGCAAGGTACAGCTGTTTTTCTAAGCCTTTTCTAGGTGTGGTACAAGAAAACACCACTTTGTTTGAAGAGTCTTTCATTGGCAATGACAGATTTTTTTCTGAACCACAGTTTAATTTAATTACCACGTAAATCCATGTTTTGTTATTCTGTAATTTCAGTAATGTGAATTAAAAAACACGTATCAGCACTGGCTGCAATGTAAAAGTGGTTTTGTGTTTATCTTTGCAACACTGAGCCAAGCTGCACATGTTAAAATGCAATCACAATACATTGCTTAACCAGACAGATACGATATCCTGAAGTCTGTCCAGACAAAGATGGAAAGCATTTTTTTCACACAAATTATTCAGCTTTTAATTTATCCATGTTTATATAACCAAAATACATTTTTCAAAATGTAAGAGCAATGGTGGCTCATTTCACTGTCAGACATCACAGCGCTGCTACAGCTGACAAATTTTATAATTAACCACACCGTAACAAAACTAGGTCTCTGTGCCTTAGGCTCAAGCTTTTCATATTGTGAAGCATGAACTGCATAAATGACATTTTATTCGTGATGTATACTTCAACATTATTACAGAATGATTTTACTCCATTCTCCTGGGAGGTTGAAAATGGAGATCTAAATAGAGGATCAGCCAGTTTTCACAAAGGAGACAAAGGAAAAAAACCCCAGAAAATCCAAACTGAGGAAATTAAATGTGTTTGCACAGGATTGAAATTCATAATCCAATTACTTGTAAAAGCCCAATGGAAAACATAAAAAAGCCTAAATACACAAAATGAAATAGCAAGAACTTAAATAAGGAAACTTTACCTAAAATATTCTGACTACTACTGGAGGACACATATCTATTCTGCAACATCATTCTTAGAAAAAGCAGCAAAAAGTTTTTCATATGGTACAATTGCATATATAATGAAAAAGGAAATATAAAAATAGAAGATGTAGTAAGGACATTAGCAGAAGCAGTGTGTCACATGCCATGTGCGTTTCTGTTTCAGTTCCCGGTTATCCATGGCTGATACCTTAAAAGTAGCACTTACAATGGCATTTTTTGGAGTAGAATCTGAAAATGAAGTCTTGTTTGTGTCTGAGAAACAGAAAGTATTTTCATGATTTCTGTGTGCAGGGGAACGAAAACTAGACCACACAGAAATAGTAATTCCCACTCTAAAAAAGGTGTTCCTGAAATTACTTTAAAAAAATGTATAAAGGCTGAAGTGACTGAGGGTTCAAAGCTGGATCTGCCTTTGAAGTGACATGCACAGGGACAAAGGGGCTCAGATGGGGGAGCTTGTGAAAATCTCATGAAGGTTGGCATATCATGCCTGAACTCCCAGGCATGGCTAAGGTAGGATGTGATCAACACACAGGAGCAGCCAACTTTGTGATACATGACCAAATGACTGCATAAATGCATCACTACAGAAGCCTCCAGGGCAAATAACAAATATCATCTATTTTTCTACAGCTTTTACAAGACCAAGAGGTACATAAGGGCTTTGGAGTTAGAGGGAAGTTGCTGTAATGGGAAACAAGTATTGTTCAGTTTGTTCTTTTGGATCAATTTATGCCTGTACAACAATGTAGGTCACAGAAATATACTAAACTGTGCTTGAAATACTTAAGAAAATCAGGAAATTATTTCTATATTTGAAAAATAGTAAGGTGTACCGATACCAACAAGAATCTGACTATATCAAACGTAACTGATTATATGCAAGGGTTTAACAGGATTAGTTTCACATGTGATAAATAAAATCAAATGCTGTGCTTTAAAAGAAGGGTTCATCCATGCTCAAGAAAAACCACATTCTTTGCATGCCAAAACTATCATCCCAGATTAGGAAAAAATACCAATCTGTAGTTGGCACTTCCTGGAGTACCCAACAAGCAGTGGAAACCCAAACTCTGGTATATTTGCTGGATTTACAATGTCTAACTAGTCTTTGGGTTGGGCTGTAAAACCTAGCCACTTATTCTGGTGGTTTTCCTGAAAAGAATGTGTTACCAAAATTCTTTGGCTGCATGTATACTAGCTATCCTAAACACATGAGGAAAACAAGGACAAATTTAGCACATGTTTAATTGCTTCTGCTCTTTGAAGCCAGAGTTCAACAGTGCCTGGTTTGGTCCTGCTAGTCTGCAGCAGCAACACTTCAAACCTACCAGCCAAATAACACTGCCAGCACCACCACTAACTCTGTATCCTGCTTTGGGTTTAGTAATGCTGCATGTCTTGAAAATCTATTTCCAAATTAATGAAAATATTCATGGTGACAATCAGTTTCTCAGATAAAAGCTCCACCCTGTGGCCAGTTTGTGATTCCAGCTGTTTGGCAGATGCCTCTTTTGGACTAAGCTGTCAGACAATGGTGTCATGACTGTGGCCCAATGAAAAGGAATAAAGTAAATGGTACAATGTTAACACATGCTGAATCAATGACCAATGCTATTTACTTCAGAAATAGGAGTAAATTTATAAACTTTTAAAAAGTCAAACCTTTTTGTATTGTTTCAGAAAGTCCTCCTTATTTTAGCAATACATTTACTGTCATTGTTAATACAGTATTTGTTTGGATTTAAGACTTTGTGGAATACAGAGAAACTTAAGGATGTATTCAACTCTTTTCCAGAGGAAAGGAAGTACAGAACTGTAAGAACCAATGAGATGAAATGGTTGGTCTGTCATAGTAACTCTTGGCTCCTAAATTATTTTAAATCTATTTCAACAAAGCTTGGGCATTATCACTTGAAAGCTTTTGTTTTCATAGGCCTGCACAGGAGCACCCTGTAAATCTGCAACACTGGGCTTTTATTCATGTCTGTGTTAACACAGCTTTGAGAGACACAAAACAGCTCTAGAAACAAAGGAACACTTCTTATTCAAGTACAATACATGCAGATAGCCAATGAACTGGAAGACTACAGGAATAACTCTTAAATGTGTAAATCTGGAGAAACATAATTACAGGTAACACTTTAGAGTAACAATTAATGTGAACATTCATTCAGCTTAAGGAAGAGATACTCTTTTATGCTAGCTAAGTGATGCTTGACAAGTTGACAGCAGAATCCTTAGGCAACTACAATTAAGGAAAAACCCAAACAAATGTAAGGTCATATTCTCTGCCCAAATTGTGACAAAGATGAAATGACATTTTAGAAATTCTAGTGTACTTTGACATGCTGCCATGTTGTTTTTGACCACACTGGCTTGGGCTTTACATTGGAAGGACTGCACTCTACTGCAGCAGCCATCAGAAAATACAAGATGCCTGTCTCTCATTACTCTTGGGTACCCAAAATTTACAGGATGCAAAGAATGACCGTGAACAGATATGACTCCTTCTCTGGTTGTGTGCCTTGGAAATGCAGTCAGCCAGGGGAATAATGAGAAGCACAGTGAAATGCTGCTGTAGAGAAGAGAATGGGACACTGCTCATGGAGAGAGGAAAGAATAGTTTAACTGAGGGGGTGGGGAAGTTGTGGAAAGGATGAAAAGCAGGTAGTCACTAAGTTAGAAAGCAGGGGATGATTTCTCATAGGAGCTGGACAGAAGAGCTGGGCAACTGAATCATATTCATAGCATCCATGGTGCCTGGGAAAATGCACAGACCATGCTTTGGGGAAGAGAAAAGGCAGGAAATAACATGAGGGATGTTACAGCAAGGAAAGGCTTAGTAAGCATCAAATGGTGCATCAAAAGTCTGAATGAGTAATTTCAGACATGTGAAAGAATGCTAATGAAGCAAGTAATAATTGAAGAAGTGAAAAACACTGTAACAGACACTGTTTGTGCATGAGTTTAATGAGTCAGACTCAAACTATTACATTTAAGGTTGGATTCGCTTGCCTACTGAAAGCATAAAAATAATATTCTGCTTCTCAGGTTTTTGAGATTCCCTTCCTGAAGTTTCACTCCCAAACAGCAGGAGCAGATGCCAGAGCTTCTTTTCCTGCTGGTTGCAGGAGCACACACCTGTAGTTTGAGGTACACAGGCCTCTGACAGTAATCAGTAATCACTTCTTTAATGATTAACCATCACCATTAACCACATGTGTTAAATAAACGTATTTTAGGTCAAAACTCCCAGTCAAAATATCATCAAGTTCTTTTGAATATGAGGATAATGATTTTTTGATAAAACAGAAAGAAATTGATAAGTGCTCACTTTGCAAACAATGAGTGATAGGGTTACCACAATGCTGTTTATTATTGCAACTGCTGTAGTAAGATAAGGTGCTTTTTCTAAAATGTAGATCTACAAAGATGTAACAGCAATACCGTTTAATGAAGATTTCAATATTCAAGAAAAGCACCAGCAGAAGATTGTGTCTCAGTATAAACTAATTTGTCTGGTATTTCAGAGGCTATTTACAAAGAACCTCTGGCAGTTACAGAGACAGCTGAATAATTTTCGGCAGTTTGTGGCTTAAGAATAGTAATTTCATGTACAGTATGAGCTTTAGTGTTCTGAATTAAACTTCTAATTGAGCAAAAAGCATTTCTGGACATGAAAAAGTACCAAATAATTATTTTTATATTTAGCTAATCATTCACAAAGAAAATATTCTAGTACATTCAACATTGTTTTAACATACATATTGCTGCTATAGAAGTCAGAGACCATCAATAAATGAAGACAATGTTAGAGGATGCCAAAAGCTTCCTGCCTGATTTCTGAAAATATTTTGATCTTAATATGTAACAACAGATTGTCAATGTCCATGCATCTCACAGACTGCATGTTAATTAATTAGACTTGATGATCAAGAGCTCTGTCTTTTCAATTATGTTTTAACAAAATGATTTGTAAAATCAGAGCACTGCCATTGGCTAACAGGCTCAGACTAAAGGACTCAAGTTACAGATACCAAAATATATCTGTGAAAATGACTAATTTATGATTAATAGATAGCTCAGTGCATTCCTTTTTTTCCCCAAAAGTAAGGAGAAATTATTTTAAAAACTTTAAGACATCTGGGATATTTTCAAAATGCTCATTTCAATCAACATCATGTTCCCCATGAGGAAACTTCAATGCTTAATGTATTTTGTTATATGTTTTCAAATTCTCCTTCCTAGCATATATTCTTGGAAACTCTTACCGAGAATATCTGTGGCATTTGAGCTGAAAATAAAAATCTGATGGAATCACACTGAAAGGTTTTCCTCATACAGGTCTGAGCCTTCCAGAGGGCTTCTTCATGTTCTCACAGCAAAATGTTTCCAAATTGAAATACAGCAGCTGACACTGAACCGAAAATCATGTTCCAAGTTGTGGTTAGTAAAACAAGAGTGCCCTCTGTCGATGATGAACTCAGGATCAACGACTTGGGCACAATAAAATATATTGTGCTTGAAATCTGTCAAATTAAGGACAACTGCCTCACTATTCCCACAGAAAGTTATCAAATGTTTGAACTAAAATGGAAAAATTCCTCTTTACAGAGAACCCATGGACTTCTTCACTGAAATAATGAAAAAACCAACATTTTTGTGAGACTTTTACCTCTTCATAATAATGGAGATTATTCTCAGCCACATTAGTGAATGTTGATCTCATATCCCACTGCATGTTCTGCTTCCACCTGTCCCAATCCGCTTTCAGAGCATTATTGGCACGTTCAACTTTGTCTTCAAGTTTCCCAATCTCTTCTGAGAACTAAATATTAATTGTAAACATTAAAAAAATTAGGAAAATCACCATTTATAAAATTTTTGAGATCAACTGACTGTAGTGAAGAAGAGAATTGCAGAACCAAGGTTGGTATTTAACTTATCAAAAAAAGTCTTTCCCCAGGGATAAATTTAAAATTAATTCTTAATTAGTAACTCACTAAAATTTATGAAATATTATTAACAGAAAATATAGACCAGAATTAAAGTGTTCCTGGAGATATTTTTATTCACTGAGATATTACAGACTTTGGCACATCTTCACTAGCACTTGAATTGATGCATCAAAAAAAGAAATATATAGAGGGCTTTCCTGTAGCAGAATCAATTGTACAAATTAGATTTGGCCAGAAAAACTAACAAAATCTTTGGTAAAAGGAGAAAAGAGAATGGGGAGAAGAGAACAGAAATCAGAATCACAAACTTTCTGATTTCTTGCCATTTTCTGTCACATTACCATCTTGCCTTGTGGAACTGTGTGTGACCATATGAGGGAAAAAGAAATACAGAAGCAGAGAAAGGAATCAGATGAAAGGAGTTCTACAGAGAAGAAACTCTTTCACAGTGACCCAGGATCCAAAACCATGAGGGCTGTTCTACAGATATTACCTGCTTCTAATTACTGTAGATGCACAAACTGACCTGCCAGGTAATGGGAGTAAGCAGACAGCAGCCCTGTTGAATGAGTGTTTCTGGTCTTCTCAGTAATTTACCTATTGTCATTTACTAATCAGCTGTGTCTGTTCTGGCTGGCACCAGGTCACAGAACAAGGCACATCTCTGTGGCTACAGTGCAAAATCATCTGCTGCAGAGATGGGACTGCAGAGGCACAAACACCACCAAAATAAGGAACATCAAGCAGGAAAACTTAATTCCCAAATTGTTTCCATTGTAACTAAGGCTCCATACATTTCATCTTCGTCCTTATATTCTGCCACAAAGCAAATAGTTTCTTCCTTATACCACACCTGTGTCAAGTTGGATAGCTAGTTTTGCTTTTTGCAGAGCTGGTGTTTTCATTGATGGGAAGTTCAGGATTCCAGGACTAACTTCCAGGATTTTTAAGCAATGCTTATGCTCCTGGTAGAACACAAAAAGTTCAGAACTCAGAGCAAGACATGGAAAGTCTGGGTGCACAGCCTCCAGTTTGGACCATGCAGAGGAGAACAGTGATTGATGGCAGTGATGCTGCCATCAAACACTGCCTGAAATGGTCAAAGAACCTGGATCCCATTCAGCTGTTAAAGAAGCCAAGAACTCCTTAGCCAGTAAATATGAAAATGTCATCTGAATCAATGTTATCCACAGTCAGTAATAATCAGTTTTAGTTAGATTTGATTTCTGCACTGATTTTCTTTGCCACACTTCTAGATTAATTAAATACTGGTTATTAATGAGGAACAAATGAAAAGAAAAATTATTTCTACTTTACTGAAAATCCAAAGTTCAGTTATCTGGCCAGACCACTAATGAGCCTACAGACAAGGGTAATTTCAACTACCAACACTGCATTCAAAATGAAAAGGTTAATCCAAAGTTTAAACGTGGGGGAATTACCTTTAAAGGAATTACAGACAACTGGATTTGGTATTTTGACCATGTTCCATGCTAATTGCCTTTCCTTCAAATACCAAAAAATGAATGCGCACAGAATACTGAAAATGATGACATTTTAAAGATGATTTAGACTAGGAAAGGCAGTTAAATTCATTCTCTGCTTTTGTGAAAAAAAAAGTTCCTATATGGGAATGCACTAGTCTACACACATAAATAGAAGTCCTGGCTGCAGCAGCTTCCCTTTACCTTGTTCTTTGTAACTTTGTAACTTTAAGTAAGTTATTTAGCACTTTGTTTTTGTCTAGCCTTTTCTAGGAACTATGACTTTCTTCCATACTGTAGCCAGAACATGATATGGACAGGTAGACTCTGTTATACCATTCTGCTTGGATATGCCATTTTAACATCCCACTCTAAAGCCCCAAGGAAACCATGTATTGTATTAAGGCAAGGGTTGGACTTAAGGTCTAAAGGCAGCATTATGCCACATGTCACCATGTCAAGTAGAGACATTCAAGGTCTGCTTTTTCAAAACTGAAAAAAACCATCAATGCTACTCTCTTTAGCTACCATGACAGCAGAAATGAAAGAAGAATGGCTTGGATTTGACAAAAGCATCTACCTAGTGTGTTCCTTATTTACAAGGTGTAAATTGTTACAATTGATCCTGCAAATTAAACAGGATTCTGAACCCATTTTCTTACACTGATCTCACTGAGGCAGCCAGTGTGAGAAATGAAATCTCCCATCAGTGATGGCCAGAGACCAGCACAGCACTAATCAGACATGGGACCACAGCACAGGAAGGTGGGAGCCAGGCACTGCTAGGGCAGAGTGCTACCAGACATGGACCGTGTGACCGTAGCCAAAGAGACCTGGCCCAATGGCCAAATGTCATGGTAAGTGACAGAGCATTTTACACTATCTCACTATGCAAAATAGCACAAATTTCTATCTGCTGTGTGAATTAATCCTACAGCTTGGTGATACTAACCCCTTTTTAGCCTGGAGTTAAAACACAAAATATATTCAGAATGTTATAGATTCAGTATTTCATCTCTTTACTGCTCAGTTTCAAGCCTGAACACTGGAATCCTTAAATTGGCATTTAATGCTTATCTTGCTCTGTCAGAGCACATTTATGCTAACCTTTTTTCAGAATTATTATCAGCCCTAGTGATAAGACTAAAACTGTTAAAACTGCCCAAATCATAGCACTAGCATTGCTGTGTAACCTTCAGGATGGAGTGTGGAAGTCATGGAGCAGCATATCTCACCATCTTTACAGCCACAGCTGTGGAGGTAAGAAATGTCTAGATAAGCAGGAGGGTACCAAAGTCCTGCCCAATCTCTCTGAGATGCAGAGCCTGCATCCAAAATCACAGTCTTCAAATCATCCATACCCTCAACAACTGTCTCCTTTGTGGACCAGTTTTGGAGCCAAGGTTTTGGCTTTTGTAGCAGCACCACAAGCAGCTTTCTAACACAGCTCAAAACCCCATTTTTTTTCCTCAGCCAATGAGCCTAATGTCCCATAAGGTTCAATTTGCAATTCCAGCCTATTTCATCTGCACTGACCTTAGGGATGTTTTCCATTCTTCTGCTGTACAACCTTGTGTTTGTTATATCACTTGATGTTTGCCATGACCAATGCTAAATATCTCACAGCCTTTTATCAGCTCTAATGACAGTGTGAGACTCCTTATCTGTGGTGGAAATGTACTTCAAATGAGATTAGGGTTCATGCCACTCATTGTCAGCAAAATTTCTGGCTACTAGATTGCACTGACAAATTCAATCTGACATCTATGAGATCATTAGAAGCTACAGGAGTTCTGCTTAGGAAATGATATATGCAAATACACCCAAACTTGGTGCCTGACACCCGTTCCAACAATATACCTGTGTCATGACCACCTTTTGTTATGAAATAAGTCTGGTTAGAAGTGTCAGAAAATATTTCAACACATAAAAATAATGAAAACATATTTAAAAATTTACCAAGAAAATAGTTAAGTCACTTGAATGGTTAAAAATAGCCATTCTCTGTTGCCAAACTATCCTTACTAGAAAAAGGCTTCAGCTTCTAATTAAGAAAAAGTCTTCAGGATACAGCTGCCACTCAATTAGAGAACACAGGATTTTATTATCAGATTAGACTAACAGACATCTGTTTTACTGCTCTTCAGAGACTACAAGGAGAACCAGGCTTTCAAAAACAGGATTCTCTGAAATTAGTGAGAAATAGAGGGTTTGGAAAGATAAAGCAAAGATCTGAACACCTGGGTAATCCGAGTGTCCAAAGCCTTTACCAAACTGCAAATGCAGATATGGAAATATATACACAGTGAAAAAAGTAAGTTTGGGCAAAGTGATTTCAAAATCCTACTGGAAGCAAGTACAGATATCTCAAGATGGAGTAAACCACTGTCAATATCAAATCAACATGGTATGATCAATACTATGCTAAAATAAAAATATTCCTTTTTTATTTGTAACAGTTCAGGAAAAGGGAGTGCATGCACATTGGCTGAGAATTCCATCAGAATATAACAGAAATGCATCCTGGAAAGATGCATGTCCTGCCAGGCTGTGGTGTCTTTTCTACAGTACAAGTCTGGCTGCTGAACAAGCTGTATGGAGCTGAATTTATCACTGAATGCACCTGCCATGCTACCCAACTCCCAGCCTAGGGAGCTCCTCCAACTCACCATCCTCTGTGCATTTTGTAAGAGCCTCAGGCTTTAAACTAAGGAAAATGGACAGGAGAAATAACAAAGAAAGTACAAAACCAAAACAAATTACAGAACACAAAGGCAGTAAGTAAACAGAATTTCTGCTTCAGGAAAAGAAACACAAACTCAGAGATATTTACTTAATGTCTCACTGCAGCAAGAAGAGGCAAACTGTTATATAATATACCATAGTCATTGTAGATATCAGAGATCAGCAATATATTCTTCTTTATTCATCTCTGTGCCAAAAAATTCAAATGAAAATATGAATTTCAAGTGCCATAAACTATCTAAACAGCTCATCTTTACATGGAAACTGATTACAACAAGCCTAATAAAAAGTAATTGAAATGTTAAAGATTTTCTCCTTTGATGTACAAAAAAGTTATTAGTCATTTTTACATATTATTTACACTGTATATCAAAAATTTCAAAAATGCCAATTCTCATCCCAGAAGTTGTTTTTAATTGGCTGCTGAGCCTTGCTGGTGGTTTTGGGGATGCCTGTCCCCATGGGGTACCAGGTGCAGTCTGACTTCACTAGAATGAATGAAGGTTTCATACTGAAAGCAAAAAAAATATCCCTGGGCCCAACTAGAAAAAAAACCAGAAACCTGAAAGAACAGAATGCAGAAAATTTTAGTTTAAGTAAGTTTAATGAACAGCTTTGCTGATTCTAATCACCTTCTCTACCTCTCCTACATCAATGAAGCAGCAGCTACAAGAGCACTGAAGCAACTGATACTTTCTTCTAACTCCAAGTGTGGCAGCAAATAGAAAAGCTAGAACTAAGCTGTGGTACAGTCTGTGTTGACAAAGGCCAGGGGCTGCCCACCATGAGCAGCCCTTCCCTCCAGCAGCCCAGCTACTGACGTGCTGCTTTGCTGGGGATGGCCTTTGCCTGGCACAAAGAGCTACCAGAGGTGTGGGGACAGCACCCAGTCCCAGCAGGTGGCCTCACAGGACACAGGTCCTTCTGCACATCTCCTGCTGTTACAGTAGGGCCTGGAAGAGTCCAGCTTCCTGAAAACACTCACCAGATACTTTTCTGTCTTTTTATTGGCTAAAGCATCAACTTTGGAATCCAGCTCGCCTTGGATTTGGTCTCTCCTTTTCAAAACACCCTTAGGATAGAAGAAAAAAAAAAAGGAAAGAAGTAAACTGCACCAAATTTTAGGTCTTTCAGAAAACCATCAAACAATTTGGCTATTTGATAAACAAGATCACAGAATTATACCATTTAATAATTTTGACATGTTATATGTTTGATAAAAAAAATAAAATCATTATGAAGATTTATTTTTCCATACCTCTACTTTATCTTACAAGTTTTTCAATAATCTCACTAAACCCACAGTCAGTGCCACAAGAATCTGCCATACACAATATCAGTGCCAGTTGTATGAGCACAACTGCTACAGCAGTTTACTTGGTATCAGCTTAACTTACTATATATTAATTTAAAACCAGCAACAGGAGTTTGCCAATATCATTAACAGAAGTATCTTCTTTGAATAACATTTACAATATAAAGTTGAATGACTAGAAATGGTATACAAAGCATTATTGAAATTTTGACTTTAATCTTTAATATTAATTAGTAAGTGCCAAATATAGTTCTGGCAAATCAGAAGAAAACCCCAGAAAAATCAGATCAAGGTATCGTAGGAATGATGGCTTTTCTACCATTAGTATATGTGCTTATTTTCAGCATATGTAATTTTTACCTCCTTTGAAACTATCTTATCATGTACTGAGTTTTTAGCATAATGACAAAAAATGATTAGAAAGGGGAAGGAATATTACTTGTTAAGCTACAAAACAGGGACAGTATTACAGACTAAATTTCCATTTCTAATGCTTATTTGCTCTGAGACCTTGATGAAGCCTTACAAATGTCTCTTTGTCTTAGCTTTCTGATCTGTAAAAGCACACAAAGGTATGCTTATTTTGCAGAAGTGCTGCAAGGCTTTAGTCTTTTTGAAAAAAAATCGAAAGCAGGACATATGTAATTACAAATCTCAAAACCTTCTTTTACATTACCTTGCCACAACTGGTTTTACTGCTTCTTCTGCAGAGATGTTCAGTATTCACCTCTAGCACAGGGCAGGTTGAAACAGCACAGGGCACAAGCAGCTCTACCTTCTCTAGCTCTCTTATTTGACTGAGTTCTCTCTGAAATCTTGACACTTTATCAAACATGATAGAACAATTTAAGAGCTTAATTGTCAAATAATTTTTCAATGTTTCTTTTTGAAAAGGTAATCACTATAAAAAATTGACCAGACTTTGGGCATTTCTGAGCAATAGATCAGCAATATAGACAAATGCTCATCAATATCTTGGAATCTTTTGGTTAGACAAATACAGAGAATGTTTAGCTGGAAGCACAGAAGCAAAACAAATGTCTGGGACAACTTTTTCTTCGTAATACAAATGTTTTCCTTTTTTTCCTATTTCTTTTGCCTCTTTTAAAACTTTTAATGACTGCTTGGCAACATTTATCACACATACACTTTAAATTACAAGATAAAACCAATTACTTAAATATTAATGTGCTACATTTATAGACATGTTTATTTGTAATGGCAAACAAAAGCACTGTATTTTTAAAACATATTATTATACTTTTACAGGTTTTTTGTATAATACTTAACGGTACCCTGCCACAAAATCCACAAATAATTTTATGGATTTTATAACTAATTAATGCTGTAATTTCTACCTTGAGGGACAGCAGATTTGCTCTGTGGGTCAGTTAGGAAGGGGTTGGTCCAGATGTAAATATTTTAACCATGAATTCAACTCTTTTCCCAGCTACAGGCTGAACTCTCAACAGTGGAAAATACAAGGAGTGTATTATTTTGATTGCACCTTGTTCTGCACGTTTGCATGTGATCTTTGGCAGCACTGTACCAAAGTCCCTGAGATGAGGGTTAAACACACCTCTGAAAGGCTTACTACTGGGTGACTTCCACAGGGTATCTTTAGGTATTTTATTTCAGTGACCTCTCCAGAGTGCAAGAGGAAAATAAGCAGTAAGTAAAATAAAAATCCATGATCATCAGTTAAGGGAAAGGAACAGTTGTGGAACAGGAATAAGCTAGTGAAGGAAGATTTCTCCTCTGGACTAGATCTCATGGCAGCCTAATACTCTGTTGCAAGTGCTGCATCAAGAAAGCTACAAGCAGAAAAAAATGCAGTGGGCAACAGAAAGGTGTGGAGGAAGATCCAGGTAGTCATCCTGGGGCTTGTCCTCAGAAACCTCTCTGTGCTCTGGATGAAACAAAATGCCTGAGAAAGGGCAAGGGTGAGTCAGGCTGCAAAACAGAAGAACAGAAGGCAATGGGTGGGCAGCATCTCCTCAGTAGCATGAAGATTACAATTGCTTATGGGTAACAGACAGAAATTCTGAAAAACAAGGTTGGAAGTGGGGGAGAAGATGACCTGAAATTGCTAGGGCAGTAATCTCTTCAGATTTTAAGCAAAGCAGGACCTACCTCCATCTACCAGCAAATAATCAGGCCTGTGAGATACAGAAGATTTTGTATGGCCCCTTTTTCTGTGAAAACTGTTTTAAAGACAGCAGTCACTACAGCAGGAATTCCTAACTTTCAGTAGCTAAGCCTTACTGAGAAAGTGAAAATACCCTGCAGAATGCCACCAAAGGCTCCCTTAACTTGGGTCTTGCTCTACCTGTGGACTGTAAGACTCTTGCAGCCCCTACCCAGAAACCACTGCAGCAGGAGCTGGGCTCTCGGCAGTAACACAAGAACAGATTCTGCAGCTGGCACTGCTCAAAACCTAGACAAAGAGAGGTTTGTACACGTTCTGCTTTCTGTAGGCAGCAAAGTGGGAATTATGACATACTGAATTCAGTTACTTAATTATGTTGATTATCCACCAGCACAGACTGTATCAACTCTGGAGTCTGATTTTTTACATCCGCTCCAAGTGCAAGAAAAATACATACATAAAGGGAACTGAGAGCAGTAGCTTATGGCAAAGACTCACACATGCTTATATAATGGTGCAGGGACTGGAAGTTCCCAGCTGTTATAGAAAGAGAAAACATACTTAGCAAGAGCACCTAGTAAGGGAAAAACCTCTCAGCTTCTTTTCCCACACACAATCTGTTACTCAATGAGTTCATATTTTGGCAGAGTCAGGGAAGGTCTTTCTCAGCTGCTGTCCCCAAACCCTCATTGCTACAATGCAGAGCACACTGAAGATGGCAAAACTAGACACCCAGGGCTGCCTGCCAGGCAAAACTATCAAGCTCTATTTGGAAGGGGCACCTCTTGCCTGACCAGCACGAGAAACAGGACCAGTGGGATTCCCCAATAACAGACACACATCACATGTTGTGCATGCTTTGTACTGAGTAAATACTGGGACTGAAAAGTCATCTTCAACAGCTACAAAATCTCTCCTGGACATCGTCACTGGACTAAGGCAAATTTTATACTGAGCCATGAAGAGTCCTTCAGGAAACCTTACCATGAGAATTTCACTGTAGAGAACATATTCATGCAAAATGGGCAGCAGGTGTTCCGAGAGCCCTGCCATTCGCTTCTCCGTAGCCCTGCAGCAGCGGTCGATGCAGCCGGCCATGCCCTTCAGGGACTCTGCCAGGTCTTCTTCCGAGGCCGACCACAGCGTGTGGATGGGGCCGTACTCCTTCATTTCATTAAAATACTCTTAAAAGGAACATACACGTGTATTACTCTTTTCTTCATTAACAGAGCTCTAAGTGACACTAACTGCAACTTTGTGTTTACTGGGAACCAAGCAAGAGACTGACGCTGATGTTTATGGTCAAGGTACGTAAACTCCAGTTCACTGTTTATGAATAAACTAATCAATTAATGTATTGTAATTAAGTAGCTTTAAGAAATCTATCAGCAAGAATGCCCCAGACATTTCACAATGACACGCATAGGTAGACCTGAAGAGCTGTATTCAGACACCAACCTGCACTACTTCACATTGTCTTCATAGAGAGCAACAGGAGCCACAGCAGTTGGTCTGACTTGCTGACTTTTTCTGCCCTGAATTCCTCTGCTTCTTGGTAATAGTAATGTTCCAAATACAGTCTCAGTTATTAAAACTAGAAGCTTTGTTATGTCCCAAAAGCTTCAGAAGAAACACTGAAGTTCACTCCTGCTTGGCAGGTAGCCACCTTCAGTAGTTTTTATTAATTTAAATACAGGGATATCTTATTAGTTACTTCTCTTATGTTTCTAGACCAAGTGATAATCCATAAATATCGAGAAGGCCCACAAATCACTGTGCCATTTGGTTAAACATGGGCAAGTTGCAGTTCACAGGAGGACACTGTGAACATGTTGCTCAAGCATTGAAAATGCACTTTTATCACAACTAAATTTATAATGAAGAAATTTCCTAAGAAAGATGAAAGCAGTCGTGTGGCATAAAGAGTGTAATGTTTACTTTGAGATTATTTGGTCAAAAGAAAAACCTCTCTACGGAAGATGTAATCAAGAATCCCATGTTAAGGTACTGCAAAGAGGAATGTTCACTGTCTCACAGCTACCAACAACTCCTATTCACAACAGTGTGGCCCTGCACGTAAGTGTTCTGACAAGGGTTGTTTGGAAAATCTAGTAAGAAGATATAACCTACAACATCTGGGAGCATGTCGAAATTCTTAAGCTTTTCCAATAAATATTTTGGCACTGATACCTTTAACCTACAGACTTTAGCTACTTTCACTGGAAGGAACAATATGAATAGGAACTCTTCACCAACATGTATTTTTCTTTTATAACACCCTTCCAATTCAGTGAGGACACATGGAGATCTGGTACTGCACAAGAAAGCTCAAGGGCTCAGTTGCAGTGCAGCTCTTCAAATTATATTATACAGACAAGTAAATACTTAAGTGCTGCCCAGTAGAAATTCTACTGAACAGGCATAGTCTGAGAGCAGGATCATCTTAGAATCTCAGGAAAGTCAGTAACTTAGCATTCCAACTATATGTGTGAACTGCTCTTAATTAAGGAAAAAATTCAGATTAAGCCATCCTTCTTGAGAAAACTCTAGTAGGCACAGCTTACCATGACAAAAATTATGGCCAACAGGAAAGCTATTAGAACTTAAAATATACTTTGTCAATGGAAAAAAAGGTGTAGAACAAAACTAAACAAAGAGGAGTTTAGAGACCTGAAATCAAGACAGCCTCATGTCACTATGAGATGGTGCAGAAAACTGCACATTCCCTTGAAAGTTAAAAACCAAAGGTCATTCAGCTTTCCAAAAAGCACATGTTAAAATATTCTTCTAAGTTCCTTATAAATAGCTGAATGACACGTTAAAATACTCTTCCTATTAAAAAAATATTCAAACTTGAAGGTCTGTCAAAAACATAACCAGAAAGAAAAACAGAATATCAACATAGAAATCTCCCTTTTTCCTTGCTGGAAAGAGTATTTTGCCTGCCACAATGAAAACAAATTTACTTTTTAATTTCTTAAATCAATAAAACTGATGCATGTTTTCTACTTACCCCTTTCTTCCTTGTAAATCCTATGAGCTATTTTATCTAGTAAGTTTATTTTCTGACTAAATGTTTCCATGTAATTGTTCATTTCTGTAAACACTTCAGGACGATTTTTAACCGCTCCTCTTACTGAGGATGCGACAGCTCTGACGGTCTGTCCCATCCTGCTCAGCAAACCAGGACCCTGCTTCTTGTGTGAGGAGAGTTCCTAAGGACAGAACAAGCTCTCTTTACTGCCAGGTACTTTTGTTAATTCTCTGAAAATAATAAATAAAGCACTTTTTTTTTTCCCTTTTTTTTTTTTTTTTTAACAAAACTACATATATAAACCTCTGTCTTCTTATTGTATAAATCTGATTATTATTAGACCAATGTCAGAACCATCCCTGTCTTGTGCATTTATTAGCTAAGCCTTTCTGAGCAAACACAAGCATGCCAGTATGACAGTGGCACAAGAATGGTTGAAGATGGTAGAGAACCTTCACCCCTTCACTCCTCAGGGTGAGTTAGCTAGTTTGTAATTTAGCTTTTTGAACAGGAAAGCAGAGGTAATGATTGCAGAAGTAAGTCTTTGAGAAAAGCAGACAATGCTCCTACTGGAGGAAGTAATCCATCTGTTTTTTTAAACTCTTTATATATATAACCTTTGCTGAATATTCAGAGGCAGGTTTTTCTGAGTACAAAACTCCAATTTGCAAGTGGACACATTTTGCAACAGTGCAACAGGAAAAGCCTGTATTTCTTTTTAAGAGATTAGTAAAACTTAAAAAAAACCCCAGTGCCATGTCAAAATAATAATTAAAACCACTGTTTTCCTCCAAATCTTGGAAACTTGTATATGCACCAAAAAACATGCAGAGTTGAAATACTATGAATTTGCGACAAAAATCCAAAATGCAGTAACAAAACCAACTTTGGAAGGTACAGCAATATTTATGGTCATGTGCATGATTACCAAAACCACATAAGAAAAGGTTATCTCAGGTTATGAATATTCCACAAATCCCTTCCTGCTTCTGCCATTTCTGTAACAAGCCATGGGATGACACTACTGAATACTGAACCAGGGAAGCTCCTAATACACCCCACTAACACAACATATGGTTTCACGTAACTGTAAACAAAAACAAAGGCATTTTACCCAGGCTTGTGCAGTAAGAAAAATTTTGAAGTCCTCATTAAAAGTTAAAGTTGGATGATCAGCAATACGGTTCAAAAATTTATGTAAAGCTTTTCTTCGAGTCTCAATGAATTCATCGCTAAATCGTTCCACCATTCCCCTCATTATGAATTTTTCAGGCAACGGCTAAGGAAAAAAGAAGACATATATTCTATAATTTGCATAATATTTGGAGTATTACAAGACCTCTTCTACTTACCAAAAAACATAGGTATACCTTGTAAAATCCACCATGCAATAACCCAAAAGGTATATAAAGTCATCATATTTAACTAAGGTATACCATTTTTCTTGCAGAAAAATGCAAGAAGTGTAGAAGAACACAAGTACAACTAGGAAAGGACATAAATTACTGAAAATTACTGCAAATGCCACAATTAAAAACCTAAGAAATACCTTTATGTGATTTTTGTCACATACATATAAAGCTAAGGAAATTAGGTTGGCTTAATGTTTGTCAAACTTCAGAAGCTGAAGAAAGACCTCAAACATCTCTGTATAAAACTGGAGCCATCTTATAAACAAAGAAAAATAACTTAAGTTTTAGCAAACAAACAGGAATAATCAGTGTTGGATGTGCTTCTTCAAGTTTGCTCTTCAACCAAAGGAAATCCTGATACCGTCTTCGAACTTCATATTCACTGGAGTCAAATTCACCACGGGTTGTCTGAAAACCAAAAGTAGGAAAAACAGGCTTAGGTTAGAATACCAGAAAAAAACCCAGTTTTAGATTTCGGAGAACACTGAGTACTTGAGGGAATGCATACATTTTATTTGGTCCCTGTTACTGGTTTGCTGTTGTTTTAAACGACAATGATCAACTCCTTGAAGAGTTAACACATCCTACTTCACCAAGACAACAAAGTTCTATTGGGGAAAAACAAAAGTGAGCACTAAGCTGCACTTTGTGCAGTGACATATAGCGATTATCTTACCACAATATTTCCAAATTATTGCAATAATTACTTTAGTGTGGCATTTTTCTTTCAGCAATCACAGTTATGTTCATTACTTTTAGGGCCCTTCTTTTAAAGTGATTAGTAATCTGCAAGTGAGGAAAGTCCATTTTTCAGCACTCTGAACAAAGCCCAAAGAACTGACACATGTCCTTGGGACCTGGTGACATTACTCAATAATCCTCACACTCAAAACATGAAAACTTCAGCATATCACAGCAATAACACTTCCTCCACTGCTTAATGGATTCTGCGGCCCGTCATCGATTCCAGTTTTGCAGCCCCCTGTTAGAACTTGCCAACAAATCTTTAATGCCTACAAAAAATGCTTATTACAGATTACAAAACTGTCAGACCGTGAGATTTATTTTACCACTGCTCTGTCTTCTGGAGGCAAGCCACAAAGAGCCCATGTTTTCATTAACGTGTGCTATTTAGCATTCATTGTTACAGAGAGATTTATAACATGATGCAAGTAAATTCTAAAAACCTCAAAACACGCTTTTGTAATCTAAACATTTTTGAGGGTTGAATAAAAATTTTTCAAGGTATGTGGGAGGAATGCTATTACTTTATCATCAACATCCAGCACTCCAAATTAAATATGATAAGAAAGAAGAGATAAAAAAACCAAAAGCAATCCACCTTACAGCCCTTTCACACTTGCCTGAAGAAAAAATGTTCTCTTGTCTACAGAAACTGGCATAAAGTGAAAATTATTGCTAGCAACCTAACAAAGATAGCTCTCTTCCTACTCATTAAACATTTTATGACGAATTGATATCTCCTCTTATTTAAAGATGAATAATTCCCATTTCAAAATTTGCTTTTAAATTAATCTTTTAAAAAGAACTCAAAGTAAAATAAATTAACTTTGCAATTAAATTTGCAATTCTCAAAATGGAGCCTGCAGAATATTTACTGGTAATCTCAGAAGACCTGGCTGGTCTCACAAGGCTGACTTTCTTCCTTATTTCCTGTAAATAACTTGCATTCAACTAAAAATACACTTAATTGTTTCCTAATACTACTTTTTCATTAGAGAATTGCAGCAGTTTCCCCGGAAATCACATGCAACTGTACACGGGAAGCAAACATCCATGCCTTAATGGATACTGCAATTAGAAAAGAATGGAATTGAAAGACTGTAGGAGGTAATGTTTATGCAAGATGTAAGACTGGTAGCCTGTAAGTGATCCAAAAGTCACCAATGCTTCTGCTAATATAGCATCTTCAAAGTGGATCAGTCCTTTGGCTGTTTCCTGTTCCTCCCAGAAAATGTTATTGCCTCACAGCCCTCATTTTGCTACTGAAGAATTATTAACTATTTTCTCAACATGAAGAATCTAAGCACGTGTGTTTGCAGACTCACACTGAATTTTTTTTCATTATATAGCACAGTTTCATGCAGGTTTAGTTGTATATCACTCATGGCAAAACTTAAGTTTCAATTTAGTAATATCCCAAGAATGGTGTGCAAGAAGAGTGAAAATGCCAACTGTAATCAAAGTAGGCCATTAAACCATGAACAGATACCCACCTTTGTGACTACTCTGTACGTAATAAATGTTTCAATGGCTGTAATGTGGCTTTCAGGATCATCGACTGTAATGAAGAGATCTCTTAATTCTGGCCCATCTTCAAATTTATACTGGTTTATCATTGATGAGGGGGATATTGGCACTGAAGGACTGAATGAGTTTACCTCAGCCAGAGATGTATCCTACAGATAAGACATGAGGACATCCATATCAATAATCTTTGTATACAAACATGTCTCTGATGCTATAATGGCAAGCTTTAAAATAATCTGACAAAACAGATAAAACTCAGAGAAGATGAAAGAATTACGTAGTACATAGCAAATCAATTTCCTTTTCAGTATTTGCTTTGGTGAGGATGTATGAAATGAGATTTATTCAAATATGGAGGAAAGACCAAAATACTACCATTTGAGAAGAATGTTACACATAGCTAGAAAGAGAACTTGCCTATGAACAGTAAAATTAGTTATGAACCAAGCACCCATTAACTGTTTAGAGTACCTAACAGTTTTATTAAAATTGTTAGAAGCCAGTTACTGAGGACTTATGATGTTTGAATTATCTCTAATTACCTGACCAGGATGGATAAAAAAATGATGATTCAAAATAAACAAGGCCAAATCCAAATCAGAGTTTTTACTGGAATTGGGTATTTCAGTCTGTGTTCATTTTAAAATAAAACTGGAAATGGAAAACAATTACAGGTACATAAATTAATCTCTTTTTTTAAAGGAAAACAGTAAGTATGCAGTACAAATTTGCTGCTTAATTTCTAAAAAAACCCATAAACCCACTGTTTTGCTGAAGCAAAAAATCACTTTTTGGTACAACTGACCACTTCCACACAACTCTGTAAGAATATGTCCCCATAGCAACTGCTTCTGCTAGTGCATTCCACGGTGCTCACTCAACTGCTGAGAAACAAGGTGGAAATTGCAAACAGGCAAGAAATCTTATTTTCTTCCTTAGATACAAATCTGGGTAAGATCCACTAATCTAGAATCTTGAAGGATACAGTTACCATGAAAATGAATTGAATTTACTAACTCCATAAAAGAGCGTAACAAATTAATAAATCATTAGAAATAATAGAGGATTTGAAATAAACCACTATATTTTAAATATCAAATAGTGTATATGGCTTTTTCAATATATGCAATGCAAAGAATTATTTTCATAACAAACTTTAAAATTAATCTACTTTCTAGAAGTTTTCTCTAAGGGTAATTAGAGTACACTGACTACAAGTGGTGAACAGTTGCCCTCTCCAGTGCCTTGTTAATTACAGAGGAAGGAAAACAGGGATGTAGTTAAAGAGAAAACTGCCCAAATGCCAGGACTGGAAAAGTGCGAGTCCACACTAACTGGAGTCACAGCATCATCCCAAGGCTGATCTCACAGGAATGTTGAGAACCCCACTGTAGTGCTGCTGAACTGGGTGAGAGTTGCTTTTTGCCTTTGAATTCAACTGATCAAAACTTTCTTGGGAAAGAAACACCTTATCTTGTTCTTTTTCTTTGGATTTATCATTTTACTCCCACGAATATGGAAGAGACCACATACACCAGGAATTATGCCCACAAAGTGCTTATGTACGAGTTCTCCTCCCATCACTTACGTGCAATTCTTTGAACAGGGAGACAAAAGCAACACAGAAGACTAAAGACAACACTTTAAATATTACAGTGGCTTCCTTGTACACCTGTCAGTCATTTTCCTTTTATTCAAGAGTGTTTCTACACAATTTCTAAACAGACAGCACTATACTGAGTCATGCAGAATAAACAGAGCTGTTCCCAGAGCCTGTTAGCACCGGCTGCCCATGGTCTAGATGAAGATTGAGGACTGCTAGCTCAGAGCAGTCCATGCAATTCAAAGTGCTGATGCAATGGGAATTTCCCGGGAAAGAAAAATGTGAGCATGTAAGGGACTTGAATGGCCATATAATTTGAGGAGTAATGACTCTGCAAGGCCAAAATTGGATCAAGGTAAATGTGTTTCATATTTTCTCATTTTCCATGGGGCATTAATGTCTTAATGTTTCACTCCTTCTAGGTTGCTACTAAAAATTGCTCTATTCATGCAGGTGTCTGAAAGTATATGTTTATGTGGAAGGGCTTATGAATATGTGGTTTGAAAAACAAAATGTGGGCAATAAAAATCCACAGAATAAGCAAGTCTTTGGTTTTGTTTAATACAGCTCTAGTATTCACGTGCACAGGAATGAATACACATGAACTTTAAACAAGCATCTGTCTCTTTATCCTCACGATAGTTCAGGTTTACTTCCAGTAGTTCTTGAAGTTCATGTGACCTAAGTGTGATGCCATCACAGAAACAGTAAAAAACCCTGTAATTTTCTATACAGCTGTAATTTTGTGGATGGAACTATGTTTTTGTGTGCATGAGGGCAGGAGTTTTGTAGCACAGGAAAAACCAACAATTCTTCTAGCTCTTGAGTTGTGTAACCTTCTTTCTCCTCATCCATGCAAAGAGCATCAAGGCCCTGTCCCAGAAAATTACGTCCTTTCCCACCCATCTGCAGTACTCCTTCTCTTCCCAAGCCCTTTCCCTCCTCACAGAACAGTTGGTAGAGCTGTGCCAGTCCACAAACAGGTTCATGCCTTTTGATTTACTGGCCAGGAGACCAAAACAATAGAAAATGAATGAGCTCCTCACAGCATGAGGGCCTTTTTCTGGGTCTCCTTTCTCTAATACTTGCAGTCACCCTACCTCAGTCTCACATTTGACTGCAACTGGTCAGTAACACTACGAAATACATAAGGGAAGAAAACACTCCTACACTTCTCAAAACAGGATGCACACAGCTGAGACTGCAGCTCTTTGAAGAAGACACTAAGCCTGGGGGTTTGTCTAAAAAATGCTCCCTCCCAGGGTATAGGTCCGTGATCCAAGGTTACCTCTCTGCCCCCTGCCTCCCTCCCTCCCTGCCTCCCTCCCTCCCAGCAAGGATCCATAGCTTGAAATAATCTGAAGTCAGAATCCAAAAACAGGTCTTGAGATAAAGGACATGGGGCAGAGTTTGTCTTCTAAAGGAATAGCTTGGTTGTTGGAGCATTCTTCAAAGAGCAAAGAGATTCAGGAAGACTGATTTATAAGTGAATTTTTTGGCCAAGGAACTATTCTATCTCAAATCCTTGATGAACTTGAAGAAAAAATCCTGAAGAAAAATTAGTCTCTATGCAATTCTGAAGTGGCATATACTGGTTTTTCAGAAATATCATTAAGTTTTCTATAATTATGAAATGCACACAAACACTGAAACAGAGTTTGAAAGCAGAGGTGCTAAAGATTTTAAGTATTAACCGAACTGCTGACAGCTTTGTCAATGCTACATATCAGTTATCAAGGAATGCAGAAGATAACTGAATGGGTATTTGTGATACAGGCAGTACTCTATACTTTGAAGCTAAGGGAAGAAAGCGGGTTGAAAACATTCCATCTGCGTGACTCATAACTCCCAGAATTTGTCTCTGCTGAAAAGAATTCAGCAGAACTTTTTCAGTGGCAGTGGAAACCAGGATAAAGTGAAAGGCATACCACATCATGAAATGCTTTATCAGAGCTGCTGAAGATGCTGGTCTGTAATATTTGAGATGTGTCAGAGGATACAAGGTCAATAGTTTATAACACTATCAGGTTAAACGTCTATGGATTTTCATAAAATAAAAGCCCAGCGTTTACATTCTGAGTAATAACTCAGGGTATTGAGGTTGACAATTTTTCAGAATCTCATTTTTCACCATTTTTTTAGCTGGCACATTCCACTGCCTAGACTGAGAAAGACGAAGCTGACGAGAGTGGCAGGCAGCGAGCTCTGCACGGCTGCTGCTGTCCTGCTTGGCCT
This sequence comes from Hylia prasina, assembly GCA_013397195.1. NCBI lineage: Eukaryota > Metazoa > Chordata > Aves > Passeriformes > Sylviidae > Hylia > Hylia prasina. Next base: position 1,862,020 of record VYXD01006830.1, read on the forward strand.
GCAAAGGCTACACCACTGCCTTACAGACACTGCATGAGGAGCCCCATTAAGATGCTATTTAAAACAAGGTAGTCCTGGAACAGTATGTTATGGAGAAATTGGTTGTACAAAACTTAGTTGTAAAATACATTTAGCTTGTCAGATTCCTTTGAATAAATGAAACATGAATAAATAGGGCGTAAAGCCCAAACAACCTCACAGATTTTCATTAGCTCAAGAGATCAGATCTCAAATTGCACTTGAAAACAAACCATGGTTTGTTTCTGGTTGATATATACAAGCAGTACATGCAGGCATCCAAGCTTCGGAAGGAAAGCTGTATTTTCATATAATATGACACATTTTCTTGTTTGCAGGAATAACTTATCATGTAGCATGCATTAATAGTACATAAGATTTCATGTGTGTAAAAAATATTTGGCATGAATCTAGGCATAAATTTAAAGATCTCAATATTTACCATAAAGCAGCAGTAACTTATATCAACTCCACTTGTTTTTATTTTTTATTCCCAAGGAGAATTGCTCTTGACAAGCAAGGAGCATAAACATCAATACACTGTGTGGATAAACAGACACCTTCATGCAGAACTGCCCAAACTTCACTCATAAAAGGAAATGGATGCAAAGTGAGCATAAGCAACTATAATTATATTTTAGCACTGCTTTTGCATGCAAGTTCAGTGAATCATTCATCTTTTTATGTCATATCAGGACTGGTGCTTTCCAAGAAAAATATAATTCTAGCTCGACCCTAGTTATGCTTCAGAAAAATACAGGTAACTTGGTGAAATTTAGCCTCATCTTTTACACGTTACAGACTATTGAATCACCTAAGAGTCCCTTCTGGCCTTAAAAGCCATGAGTTTCAAGAATTCTATTACAGTCAGAGTTTAAATACATAGCTCCTAAGAAGAAAGTCCTTATTCCAACAGTTGTATTCATGCATACCATAGCAGTGTTTCTCACGTACAGAAATACAAACCCCACACATTTACTCCCTATGACAATCTGTCCTACTGAACAGAAATACACTGTCACTTTTTCAAATTGGAAATGTAACTGCTAGTTCTCTCCCCTGGCACACATCCTGCCATCCTGGCTGTGTGCTCTCTGAACGTGGACCCTGATACATTGTCAGTTACGTTCACTTTATTCCCTTCAGCAAAATTCAGATGTTATCTTCTCAAATCTTCTATGTGAAGGTGTGAGACTTTATGTTTCAAAAGAAAGCTCAAGCTGAAACTTGGAAATATTTATTTACATTCAAACACAACTTCAATTACTAAACACGACTGTTTATTTAATTCACAGATACATACATGGCACCTGACGAGCATAAGTCATGATAAGGGTACAGCGAGTCCAGATTAGATGGCACAGTTAAGGTAAGCGCAGTCGTGACTCGCACTGCTGCTGGTCCGAAGCTGCACCTCCGCGTTTCGTGCCCGAGAAGTCACCCGGGATTGCGAGCGCGGCCGAGCGCTGCCCCTGTCAGCCCCGCGCCCTCGGGCAGCCCGGCCCGTCACGGAGCCCCGGAGGCACCGGGGAGCACCGCGTGTGAGGGGCGGGCGAGCAGA
>VYXD01006830.1:1864431-1977125 GCA_013397195.1 Hylia prasina
TTTTTAGTAAAACCGTCGGAATTGTGGGACTTCGAAGTATTGAACTAGAAGTGATGGCCGGCGCTCTCCGTTGCAGGAGCCAGGGCCGAGCAGGGAGGCGGCGGCAGGGGAAGCCAGCGCTGACCTGCCGGGGCTCCGGCGCTTCCCTGACACCGGCTCCGTGCCGGACTCGGGAGCTCCGCTGCGGGGCCGGGCTCGCCACCGAGGCCCGCGTTTGCTCAGTGTGGAACAGGGCACGTCTTTGCAGGCGCCGCCTGAAATAGCTGAAGTCAACTTTGTTGTTAAATGTAAATTTCAGGAGTCGTGGGCGGGTTCTTAAACAGGCAGATACAACATTGTCTTTGTGTATTTTGGTTCCCTTGCCATCAAATTAGAAAAGGCAAACCCCGTTATCAAACGAAACTATTTTGAAAAGTATTCCTTCGTGAAACGCTGCTGGCAGCTGAGGAGGAAATACATTTGCTATTTCACGCTTTTCAGCGAAGTATTGAACCACAACTTGAAAGAAAGGAATTAAAATAAAAACCACAAAACGCTCACTGAACTGTGCAAAGAGATAAAGACTATGTCTGCCTAATTAGAGTGTGTTGACTAAGGCGTTCTAATTGTTGTTTTAAAAATACCCTAACATTCACGAGGGGGCAGTGGCCCGCTCCACGCCTCAGGTGCCAGCCGCGTTTGCTCAGGGAGCCGCCGACAGAGGGAGATGGGATGCGCCCGTCCTGGAGCCTCGGACACTCGCTGATGGCTGAGGATCTTTCAGTAAGTGAAAACAAACAGTTTCTGTAGTATTAAAATAACAACTGGCCCTGGTGCGAGATGCTCATGTTTCTTTTCCTTCCGACCCTGTGTAGACTGTCCCTGCCCTAGTTCTCTTTGCCGTGCCTCAGCTCTGCGCCTCTGAGGAGCCCGCGGTTTCTTTGGGGCGCTGCCTTGCTCACAGCCTGCCCTCGGCTGAGTGCTGCTCACCTCCAGGTGCTGCAAGGGGCGTCCCTGTGCTGCAGGTGCTTCTCATCTGGCGTCAAATCTCCAGCTCTTCCTACCTCTGTGTCCTTTACGGTTCCTTTCCAGTGTCGTCGCTGCTCCTGTGTCCTATGATTACTTTCAGGTATCAAAGATTGATGAAAAGTAACTATTACAATATAAATTTTCTGCTCTGTCTTTTGTCCATCAGTGGGAAGTGTATCTAGTTTGTTTTCTGACTTTATATATGGGTGATAGTATACAGTTTCCACTGGCTTTGTCCTTATTTCCACATGTTCTGCTAGAGGCCTGCAGGTTTTCTGAATATCATAAGTACCTGCAACCTTTATAATGCTTGAGTTTTTAATAGGTCTGTATTTAAATTCAGATTATATGCTTGTGAGGCAATAATAAAATAAAGCTCATCAAGGATCACAACTTCAGACAATACACATCAGAGATGATAAATAAAGGACATCCAGTCAAGGAAAGTATAAAATTGATGTACTGTAGGTTTGAATACTAAGACTGTTGTCTGAATCATACTAATTTTTCGAAGTTTTACTGTGCTCTTGGATTCTTTATTTCTGTTTGAGAGAAATATCACAAGATGCTTTAATTGGATTTTTTTCTTATTATAGCTTTTTATTAGCTCATTAATCAAGCTTAAGAAGACATATTTTTAGATTCCTTGCTGGCAGTGTTTATCTTTCTGTGCTTTATATTTGAAGTATCAATCTGTGAGGAAAAGGTATTTATTGTCCTTCACTCTAGAAAAATATGCATTGCGTTTACCAGTCATTTGAAGGTTTAATCATCAAAAGGACCCCTGCTAAAACAAAATAGGAGACTGTTCTGTGATCACTTTCAGCTGCCCTCCCCTCCCCTCTACCCCAGTGGTCCCCAGTTTCTATTGAAAGGGCCGAGTAAACAAATACATCTTCAGGGCACCTTCCCACCCCTGCTGAGTCCCAGGGGGGTTGCCAGCACCTCTCCCCTGCATTGTTTAGCAAAAAGAGTATTTTACAGACTCAGGAATTTTGTGCTCATTTCCTGCTGTAGGACCAGAGATGACTTTAAATAGTTGAGTAATTTTTGTGTTCAAAGATATTGCAGATAGTGCAAATGCAGAGCTACTCTTAGCAAAGGGGATTTGCAGGTTTCTCCTGTACTTTTATTTCAGAAGTGCATTGCTATAGATCCTGTTTTTTCTTCATTTCCATGTGTGTATATTTGCAGGTTCCATGTTTCCTGGTCACCAGGGATTTACACATTTTACTGCAGATAACCTTCCCTGAACCTGTGGAATGAGATCTTGGCAATAATTAAGACACAATACATTAGATGTTGTTATACCATGAATATTGTTGCCCCACTTATTTAAGGAAATAGGGGTATTGCACTGTCACAATACTTTGACTATATTATGCTAAATAAATTTTAACATTTTGTAAAATACGGTGTTTTCTAAATTCCTATGCATTTTTCATGAAATGCTCATGCTTCCCAGGCCCTCCTACTCAGGAACACTGAATGGAATATTCTCATGTGCTGGGGTTGAGCTGCAATCGCCTCCAAATTTTATTTATTCGCGTAAGCCCAAAAAGCTATTTTGTATTACAAAAATGTCAATATTATTCCTACTTGCATTTTCTCTTTTTCTTTGGTAAGAGTGTTGATCCTAGCTAGTAATCCCTTCCAGAGTTGCTTTTCCTTGAACAAATTAAATTTACAAACACCGAAGCAGAACCAAGCTATTCCTTTGCTCTTATGTGCAGGCTGCGTGTGATCCCTTTAGGCCACAATACCACTTTGAATACTTAATGTTGACTTGTCAAGTTTCACCAACTGCACAGCGATATGGACAGGATTAAATCTTGTTTTATTTCACCATCTCCCTAGCCAGGCAGCAGCAGGGTATGGAGGGCTCATGGTATTTTACTCTGTTCCACCACTGCAGTGCAAATAAGCGTGTTAGTGAATCTGCTGACATTCAGCACCTTGACGCAAATGAGAACGTTTTTCTAGGTCTGAAATGGATTGTCAAGTAGCATTCTTGTCAGGGTTGTGTAGTGCATAAGCAGAAGTCATTATGTTTACACCCAGAAGATATTTTGATGGTGAATTAAGGGCTGACCTTCATATCATACCATTTATTAGAGCAAGCTTTTTAGTAAGCTCCATTTAATGGCTCAGAATAAGGTTAACTATTTATGTTCCACGCCTGAACTTGCAAGGAAGTTGGAACATTAAAACTCTCTACATTGTGAGCTGCTTAGCTTTTCAGCTGCCTCTTGTTTTGTGGTTGAAAGGTGACTGTTAAGTTCTTGTGTTATTTTTGTTGTTGTTGTTGTTAATTTAAGTTTGGAAGATTCTTTAATTGGAATATTGTAAAATGATTCATCTGTCAGATGCTGGATATCCTGCAAGCTTATTTTTCTCAGAGACTATCAGACTGTTTTTCCTTTCTGACTGCCCATAGGAAATTACAATGTAGTGTTCTCATAATCATGTTATCTCTTTTATAGCTGCAGATCATTTTTATAGCATTGCAGCTGTACAAAGCCCTGATCAATATCTGGAGATGTGCTATCCTTTTAAGTTATGTTACTGCCAAATTTTAGACATGAAAATATTCCAGGTGAAGCACTATTGGGTTTCATATATTTTACAATACCTAAAAACAGTTCTCAAGCTTCATTAGATATGAAAGCATTGATTTTTTTTGGGGGGGATGTGGTGAGGGGGTGTAGTACTTTGCATTGTTGTCAAATCTGTTCTAATATAGCATTTTCTTTTCTGCTGGAAAAATGGTGTCCTGTTTTCAAATAAATGCTTCTGTCCTTGTTTTTTGAGGAATTGTGTATTTAGCAATCTGTACTGTATAGCGTGAAATACTAGAGTATCTCCTAGTCAGAAAGTATAAATACAGAATATTAATACATTACATACATGTAAAAGCTTATTGAATTAATTTGATTCAGGAGTTGGATTTCTCTCTCTTCTTTAATTTTTCTCATGCCTGGGTTGGAACCCTGGGTAAAGAGAAACAGATTAATACTGGACCTCAGCTGTCATTTATCGATGATCAGGTGTAGTCCTGCTTGTTAAATAAATCAAAAAAAGTGACAGTGGTTGATATGAATGTTATTTCTTTACAAGTGTCTGTTTATAATCCATTTAATTTGAAGAATTCTGTATTCAGCTGGTACAGTGTAATGGCTCTGAAAACACAGTGTGAACTGGTGATCATTTTTTGACCTTTTAGGCACAGGTTTTGCCACCATTTCAAGGTTAATTAGCCTTTACAGAATTGCTTTGTATGGATTTAGTAGTCTTTAATGTTCACACATGCTTTCAGTGACCCTCAAAACTTTTTAGCAGGTGATCCTAAGTATGTTTGTATTAGGTGAGTGTACTTAAACCAATACAAAAGACACATCATGGTGGTGGAATTAACATTCCATATCCATGATGTTTTAATAGACTTCTTTCTTTAAATAGCAAATTTGTGTGCCTTTTGCTTTAATTTATTACCACCAGGATGACTACTAAGAAAGTTTTATATAGGAGATTTTTTTGAGTCCTCAAATTCACATCTGAACTATTGACATAAAATTTGGATCAACACACAACCTAATTAACTTAACACTAATTGATAGAAAGTGACATGGATGTAGGTATTCATAAAACATGTAGAAAATTCATACTGCAGCCACACTGCTGGAGAATCTCTCACTTCTATCTGAGCTCTTCCATAAATCTCTGTATAATACTAATTGTTAAGGACCGTGATTCAAGGTCATTCTTGCTAAAAGCTTTCACTTTTTGTTCTACAAAGGTCAGAAAATTTAAAAGAAACTATCATCATAATGCAGAAATAAAAGTACGGTCATGTTTAGTAGATTATGACCCAGAGAAAAGAATGTGAACAGCATGGCTGCAGAGAGGAATTTAAAGCAATGTATGTGAAACTGCCAAAATGAGAATTGCAGCTGAAGGAAGTGAGCCAGCAGTCTAACTACAATCAATATCCAGGTTAAGTAAACAATTACAGTCTGCCAGAGCTGGAGGAAAATCCACACAGCCTGACAGGGTACCTGAAGTTCTTCACGTATAAATTCTGAATTTACCTCATGGATAGCTTTTTTGTCATTTGCACAGACTGTAACTGATTTTTTTTTTTTTTTGTAATCTCTATGGCAAAAACTGTTCTCAGTGTATGAAGACATTGCAGTTAAGTCCTTGCAAACAAATGATGCATTTTAGTTAATAGTGGAGGTTGTTTTAAAAATCTGGAACCTGGTGAGACTCAGAAGTGAGCAGAGAACAATCTATCTTATCAGACAACCTGATTGGTCAGGGAAGCAGTCTTATGAATAATTTAAAAATACAAAGGATAACATTGTGGGCACTGAGCTTACCCAACATAGAAGATGTCAAGCTTAAAATGGGAACAGCTGTGTTTACAGTATTTTAGGATAGTTTTCTTATCAAAGATTAATATGTGGAAAAGCCCTTGTGTGAAAACTTGGCAGTTGGTCTAAGATTCTTCTCCCCTTGACATCCTCTTCCTCTCCCAACTTTGTTATAAAGTTGCTAAATAGCTCAAAATAGTTTCAACACCTTTAACAGAGATGCCTAAATCTCAAAAAGAGCTCAGATGGATTTGTAGAAGACTGAATGTTTTTTAACACTCTGCCTTTATCTCTTACCCCGTAGGCAAAACTTCTCAGGAAACTTCAAAATTTTCCTGCCAGAGTGCATACATATAAAACTGGTAGTACAGTACACAACTGTTCTACTCATGTGCCCTAATTTTATATTTAACACCCCCCCTCCAATTTTCTTCATGATGTTAAAAATATCTATTGGTTCTGGTGGACAGTAAAGTGACAGAGTATTTATTTCCCATTGCTCAGAACACATAAAAAGCAACAAACCAGCTACTGCCTGTTCCCTCACCACTGCATGACGTACTTGGGATTAGCTGAGGCATGTGATGTATCTGGTGGGAATGCTGTATAGCAAATGTGTGCATAAGCACAAGTGCACAGGGGAGCAGACTTCAGTAGTTTTGTAGATCAGGGGTTTTTTTCATTTCCCCTCAGCATGTCTTAGTGTGTTTGCACTGTGTACAATTTTGGCAGCTCTGTGTCTTGAAAACTGAGAACTGTTTGTCTCCAGATACTGAGAAGAACTACTGGCAAATTCTAGAAAATAATAGCAGTGAAACAATTTAAATTTCATGACTTTATATAATGATGTAGTCCAAGCATAGAGTGACTTTGGACAGTATGGTCAGACTGCAGCTGCGAGAGCTCTAGATCAGATGGGGAGGAAGCATCCCAGCAGATGTGACTTACAGTGGCAACACAAGCAGTCATTTCCTTCCTGCAGTTTTCTCTTTTGTGAGAAAATGAAAAAAACCAGATCGGTCTGTGTCTTGGAGGGGAAACAATGGGATTAATTAGGTCATTATTGTATCCACCAGATTTTTCACTTAGGGATCATGTGACAGTAATGCACTAATGGCATTGACCCTGTGGATTTGCAAGAGAACTTCTGTTTAAAATGAGGTTTGTGGATAGACTGTGGCATTGAAATACTGTGTCCTGGTGAGTTTCAGTGAGCTCTGTAGTTAGCATTGGTGCTTGTTTACTACTGAGAGAAGCAGAAAAGCTCTTAGGCAAGATGAAACTGCAGGGGAGAGTAGGCGTACCTCCCCAGCTCCTAGGAATCAAATCCCTATCATATTACAAGAAAGCTTAAGTGCATTAAATTTCTCTTTATTAATCTTTCTGGTAAGCAATTGCTAGAAAGATGCTGTAGACTTCAAAAAGGAAGACTATAAGAAGGAATATGCAAGAACTTAAGAGGCATGTAGTACAATATTTACTCCATACTCTGAAAAAGTTTAGAAATCATAGAGGTCAGTTCCTTACTTAAGTATGTAATTGTGCTTTTCTTATCCATGAAGCAAAGTTGCATGCTATTTTTGGCTTTGTTGAGCTTCTGAAGCATTAACAGAATAATATTTTCTATATGCCGTATCACTTACGACAGCAAATGACCATCTGCTAGATTGCATTTCTCAGCCTGTGGCCACATATACTATAATAGTTGTTTTGGTATTCTGTAAAAATTCTCTTCAAACTGACTTAGTGATTTATGCTACCAAATCGTTCATATATCTAAACTGTATATGAAACTATTGAAACAGACTAGAATTTTAGATTTTTCTTGTTCTCATGTGGTACACACAAGGAAAAAAGAAATGAACAGAGCACAGCTGTTGGAGATGGTACATTTTCCATGTGCAACATCTCTGAAAGCACCTTTGGTTCTGCTGAAGAGAAATTCCAGTTTAACCATTCTAGCACCTTTGAGAATCTCTCTTAGATGGGCAAACTCTGTTGAGACAAGACTCAACAGCTGAGTCTAGGGGGAAGGGTCTCAGTGGCAAACGATTTAAAAAAAATTAAAAAGTCTATTTTAAAAATGAATCAGTCAATTTTTAGGTAACCACAATTCAGAGTGGAATGGATACAAATTATCTTGTAGTTGATCAAAAGATAGGTAATGGTATGTACTGCTGCATACTGAAGAAACTGAAAATAGGAGGTGTCTTTGGTAATCTGCTTCTGGGAGCTGAGGTTGGCATGATGGGCAAAATGAGTCTGAAGCCAAGAAACGGGGTAAGACAGATTTTTGGACTGCCCAACCTATCTCCTTTTAACAGAAAAGGTCAGTTCAAGTGTTTTCCAGTGATGATGGTGAGCAGAAACAGTTCCAAAAGTGAGGGGATGTGGCACTGAGATAGGCTTTAGTGGGCATGGTGCATTAGGTCAAAGGTTGGACTTGACGATATTGGTGGTTTTTTCCAACCTTGATGATTCTATGTTAGATGGATTACAAGCATGTAGTGGAAAAACAGGTGAGAAATCTGATGTTGTAATCACAAAAGGTAGAATTGCATAATAATTTATGAGGCAGATTAAAGAAATGAATAGTGTAGCTATGTTGTTTGAATCAAAAACACCTCAGTATCAGAGAATGATAGAAAAATTCTATTAGTTTTGTGAGTATGTAGGATATTGTAGGGTTGAATTTTCATACTAAAAGGGATCTTTCTAAGGCATTTTATGTTTTAACATTCTGTGCGTGGTTAAAGCTTTTAAGTATTACTACGAGTTGTGACCATATGGGTGGGCAGCCCTGCATATGGAAGTATTTAACTTCTTCAGAATAGCTTGGAGAACGAATGCTGATAGTACTGTTATTTCCGCTAATAATAGCTGACAGTTCTTTCACTTCATCAATAAGGTTTCATTTAAGTAATGAAGATATTCTAGATGAGCTGATTGAGGAATGTATGATGTGTGATTCAGATAAAATCAAATGACAAGAGGAAAAGAAATCTGTATTTAACTGAGGATTTCAAAGCTCAATACCCTACAGATGTGAATCAATCTACCAAAGAAGCTCTGAAACTTAAATGTGGAAAAGGTCTGGAACTTCCTTATTCAAAAGCTGGAAAAGCTTCTTTATTCAAAAGTAACACTCTGGCATTAATACCTGGAACAAAGAAAGAAGCATTGTAGAAATAATATAACTGGATCAATAGCCACATAATTAAAAGTAAATTAGCAGAATGTAAAAAGATTGGAGAAAAGACTGACAGGAATAGAAATATATGCAAAAGAGTTAGAGAAGGATAGGAGTAAGGTGAATTAAAGTCAAGCAGAGCTGGACCTTGCACTGGATATTAAACATGATAAAATTACTCAGCCTTAAGCAAGCAGTTTCAGAAACAAACCACTAAGAACAACATGTAGTCATTGTTTAGACATTAAATGTCTTGCCCTAAAAATAATGAAATGTGTTATTCTGTCTTCATTAGAGGCTTTGGTGCTGATTGTGGTAAGAAATGGAGGTTTCATAGTAGGAATAAGTCCACAGGTTTAATAAAAATCATTCCAACCAAGTTCCAAGCCATTTGATGGAGTGAAGGAGGGCGATCAGCAGTTCCTTGGCCAGAGAGATACTGGCTCTTGAATTCTCATATCTGCCTATATGACAGCAACTACACAGTAATCAGGGAGGAGTGATCATAGGTGCCTTCGTCCTACTTTGAGGCTTGAGAACAACTTTTGAAGGAAATCCTTCCTGTACCTGCAAATGAATGCTTGACCAATTCCAGCTTTGGTTATAGACGTGGGGTGTCACAGGACTGCCGGTGTTGGCAGTGCTGCAGGCAGTGCAAACACACATCTCCTCAGAGACCACATGTTCTTATGGGCCACTTTATCCCAGCTTTGGGCTGGAAAACTTCTGTACAATTTGGATCTTTAGGTAGTATTAGACCTTTTTTTTAAAGTGTATGAGGATGACTCAGTCTAGAAATTATTCTTAATTCCTTGCCTGTAACTTAATTTTCATGCATACTGGGCAGATCAAGACTTGCACAAACATGAATTTCAGTTGTAGGCTACAATTTTCTCATACGATGCACCAAAACTTAACACAGATCATGGAGTTTCTGTGAGATTCCCCTCCCACTGACTTATGAGTGCAGCGAACCCTGTGAAGTGATCTTAACTTCTTGAGGATGAGAGAGATTGTGAATAACACACTTGAGTCTACAAAGATTTTCCCATAAGAATCAAGTCCACTGGATGTATTTCACATTTTGTACTGTAAGGTAAGTGCTTTAGACCTCTTACTAGCACTAGGCATAAATTAAGTTGAGAATTGCAATCTGTTTAGAAAAATTAAATTTATTTCTAAATTGTATTTAAGTGATGTTGGGAACGAGGTGAAAAAACCCACAATGAATCTTTTCCCAGTAGGTTTCCTGACAAAGGAATTTTCTTCTAGACCATCAGAACCAACAGCTTGACAAAAAGCATCCTAAATACTGCATTTTCTCTACCATATCTACAGGGAATGCAAGAAAAATAGGCTTAACCCAAATATCAGAGAGCAAGTCACATTTTGTGACCTGTGGTCTTCCCCACAGTTTAGGACTGTCCGTTGAACTGAGGTTTGAGAAGCTCTTTCCAGAGCTGAGATGAGGTGGTGGTGGGCATTTTTACAACATAGGTCATTTAGTATTAAAATGATTGCTTAGAGTGCTTATACTCTGTAAAGAGTGCTGGAAGAGGACTGTGTGATGAATAATAAGCTTAGGCAATACTGATAAATTAAAAATAAAACCTGGCTTTAGAATTTGCTCAGAGGAGCTTGTTAATCTTTAAACTTTCCCAAAATTAAATATCAAATTATTGATAATGCCTGGCATCCTTTGTAGGAATGTAATTCAGATACACTCAGCAAAAGAGCTCACATCATTAGCGGGGTGACTGTGTCATCTTCTACTGAAATATTCCACACCATTGGTGTTTCTTGGCAGACTGACATGTTTTCACTTGACATTGCTGTAACCTCTGGGAAAGAAAGCCCTACCTTTTTGTGAATAATTCATTAGTGAGCCATCACACTGAAGTATTCCCTTCTTTTGAGGGAGGAGGGGAGGGATACCAAAGCTACTTACTTTTGGGTTTGGGGTTTTTTTACTTTTTTTTTTAATGCTACCTTGCAGCATACCTAAGTATTCTTTCATAGAAACCTTCTCTCCTAACCCAGAACTCTCAGCTCTGATCCTTTGGTTTGTGAATGCACCCATATAATTTTTCTATAGGGTTCTGGATCAGAGCAGTGGAAAGCTGCTGATGCAGTGTAACCTTTCCGATACTGCTGGGTTGTCTGGAACTGGACAATAATGCCAGTAAATCACACTTTCAGAAATCCAACTAAGAAGCATGGCTGGCTGTTTAGTAAAATGCGCTAAAATATGTTTGAAATGACTGTGTAGGCTTACATTGCCAGCAGTGAGCATGCAGGACACGCAGTACACTCCTGGCAGAACCAGGGGAAGAGGAGCCCTTTGGGTTCACAGGTGCATTTAAAGCACCAGTGAAAATGTTTACATGGAGTTTTTCTGACTTTTGAAGTGTAATAGTCTGTATCTTCACTTTTCCTGGATAAATGTTCCTATTGCTAGTAATGATTTTAAGAAACTAGTTGAAACACAAGACCCAATACAACCTTTTTAAAAATTTATGTTAGGTAAGCCTTCTTTTAGGTATCCTGTTTGAAGGCTCTACTAATGACTTTCTTTCCTAAAACTGTATCAGTAGCAGGTGTTCGCTTTGTTCTTCACTTTTTCACTTCTAATATGTATTTTTTCATGTCTGCTAGAAAAGCTTGATTCTCAGTTTAAAGCATGTTCTTGATAACAGACAGGCAAGGGCTGGATGAGCTGTTCTTCTATTCTTATGTGCAATATCTTGGGTATTTGAAGGGCTCTTTAGTGATCCCTTCCTCTAAGAAGCTCAAATAATTCCTGGTCTTTTATTAATCTGTCAAAGCAGGGGTTGCTTCTGAATTTATCTTAGTATTTCTGTCTGAAACAGCTGTGCAGCCTATGCTTCAAATTGCCAGCATTAAATCAACATAGTTTTCCTCCTCATTCTTCATCAATTTGTCATATAGATAAGCCCACTACCTGCACTAGCAATCTTCCATTATCCACTGTTCTTGCCAGTTTCTTCCATATACTCCCATCAACACCCACAAAGGCTTTTTACCCTCAGATATATTCCGTCTTTCTCTCTTTAGGGTTTTTAACTCCATTGCATAAGACGGTGTCTACAGATAGCTAATGACTCTAAAATTGAGCATGACATATGACTTATTTTGCCAGTGATATAGCTAGGTGATTTGGACTTTAATATCTTGAGATCATATAAAGGAAATTAAAAAAAATTATAAAGCAGATAAAAAAACCACAAGAAAAAGGCATCTTCATAGTTCTTGTTATTTATGTAAACTCTCACATCCAAATTTCTTTTCTAATTACTGAAACTGTACACACTGAAAATGTACACATTTGAGGAATATAAATAAATACACTGTGCCCTCCATTATGTGCTGTGCAGAAAATGTCCTTCATGATCAGAGTTCTACCCCATGAAATTTAATCTTCATTCAGATTCTTCGGGATTTTTTTTGTATATTTGTCTCTCTTTAAATGTGCTTTTGTGACATCTGTATATGTAACCTCCATAACTAAGATGTGCTTATTTGCATTGTAAAAGAGTGAAGTGTTTCCAGTGCCAGTGTTATAATGAATACTATATTTAAAAGATCATGCCTCGTTTTTCTATGTGCTGTGTCGGCAGCAGTGTTGTAGTCTGTCCTGATATTTCACTGTATAAATTAGACAGCTAAGGAAGGGAGAAGGAGAGCAGCAGATATAGATTGAGTGACCTGTTCCATATCACAACACACAACTTTGACAGCATGAGAAGCAGATTCCTAGCCCAGCCTACTAAATAAGGAGTCATCAGAAACATAGTCCTGATTTTTAGGAAGAGGTGAGGAGTTTGGAATTGTCTTGAATTTTATTTTTGTCCTTTTTGTGCCTCTCTACAGAAATAATTATAACTATATGCAGTGGCTGTTGTAAACCTCTTTGAAATGGTTTCAGAAACTACTGCTTCCAATTGTCATTTCAGAATGGAAAATGGAAAAAAATGGAAAAAAATGACAACTAACTTTTTTTCATAGGGAGAAAGACATTTCAAAGGTTTCTGGTTTGCTCAAGAACAAGTTGAAAAGGGGCATATGGTTTTCAATGTGTAACTTTTATGTATGCACATACTGAATGCTAAAAAAAGAACTGATAGACTTTTAAAAAAGGAATAGATACATTTGCATGGAGAAAGTTTAGCCAAATAATCTAAACACCTGAAGAAATAAATAATTAAGAATAGAATAATTGGAGACTCTTCTAAAAATGTTGTGCAAGATGTTTGCAAATACTTTAAAGGAGGTGAATCCTATTCCATATCAGACCAAAGCTGCTGGTTCCCTTTGCTTCCCTATGGCTGCTGCAGGTGCCCCAGGCTTTTTCCTCCAGAGCAGCTGTGCTCCACTGACACAAATGACACTTCCTGGGGACTACATCTTTAGTTACTAGTACAAGAGTCATTGTAATGTGCAATGGGACATTTCAGTAATGCTTTCAAATGGCTATTAAAACACAACACTGCATAAGCAAATCTGCATGCTTGCATAGAGCTGCCAGTGACACAGCTACCTATGTGTTATTCCCTTCAAAGAGGAGCTACTAGAAAAATTGTAGGGCAGCAAGGAAATGTGTGAAAAAACCAGATGCTTAGTCATGTAGTCTTACTGCTGTCTGTCTTCCCATCTCTCTCCCAATTTTCTGTTTCAGCTTATGATCTCCAAAATACTGAGTTTTCATAGCTCAACTTATTTTTTTGCCTCACATCACAGGGAATGCCTAACAATATAAAATATGGAGAAGCTGATTCAAAGCATGCCTATGTCTTCAAAAAAGTCCCAATTTTTACCTGCACAAAGTAAACATTTTGCTTGGGAGAGTACAATATGATGTGCATTAATAAAATGCTTTGCCTTTTCCATAACAAATGTGTCTTAATTTAGAACTTGTGCATTAAAGCAGGGGTAAAACCAAATGATGATTGTAAAGCTCACAGCCTGTTCTGCAGGATAGAAATTAATAGGATTAAGAAAAATGTTGAACAATGTTGAGGAATTGTAGCATAATGTTCCTTTTCCCCCCCTACTATCCCACAGTAAATATTAAAAAGGAATCACATTTAAGTTGACTTTGGTGCTGCATGTGATCCTGGCTTCTCAGGACATGCAGAATTTATCTGCCAATGATTTTTCAGCTGTGGAAGTTGTTGATCTCAAAAGTGGTGCAGAACTCTTCACTAGCTCTAAGGACTTGTATGTCAGGGTAGGATGCTATTGTGTGAAGGTATTGAGATACCCAGTAAAGAATAATCTACATTTCTTGGGGAAAGTAAACAGGGACTTAAAAGTTTTTCTGGTGCTCAGAAACTGAGCCCCACAACAGCCAGCAGTATGTGGTCCTAGGCTTTTTTATTTTCATAGCTTTGTGCTTTGGTCATTAGCTTATTCTGCCCTTAAATACAATGTGCAGCTTGTTGGGTTTTTAATTTGAGGAGTTAAGCGTGTCATCCTGGATCCATGAAGTTGTATCTGTAAGATAAACAGGAGAATAGTAACACTTCAAATACCAGCATGTATTTTTCAGGCAGACCCTGTATACTCATAAAATGTTGGAATTTAGGATCTTTCCAATGACAGCCATTACTGCTTTGTTTAATGTGAGGCTTCTGAAAGATCCTTTCCTAGCCAATGTTGTTTACCTATCTGTCCCTTCAAGAGAAAGGAGACACAGATCTTGCATTTGAGTTACTCTCTCTCCAGCTGGAAACGTTGTGTAGTACATTCTTTACTGTATTTGTTACAGAGTGTGTGGTACCTGCTTAAGTATACTAAGACCATATGCTTGAATTGCTTTTTTTTTAATTGTTCATGGCATTTGCCCAATGATTTACACTCAAATCTTATTTTTGCAACAGAATTTCAGTCTCATCTTGCATTCTCTAATCTTTATTTTGTCATCAGAACTGTTAAAATTCGTAAGTGATTCGGCAGTCTGTCTATTTGAAGGCACTTTATTTGGGAACAATATTGGTTATCTCCTAGCTATTTCTATCATGGTTTTTTGTTTTGAAACAGCATTTGGCTCTAAAGTATTTGAGAAAATCAGTGACTGAAATCTGAACTCTATGCTACCATGATAGAAAGTATATCCTGGTTTTGTTTTCTGCTGGGAGAGGAATCAGGTTTCAGCTGAAACGATCATGGTTGTTCCTCTGTATTTTGTTTCTGGTAGGTTGTTCTACAAACCTGCAGAGTAATGATACAGAACAAAAGACTCCTGAATACATCCTAAGTGTTTTGATGTATATATTTTATAGATATATAGGTTTGCCAGCACAGAATATTTGCAGTTTCAAGGTTTTTAGATTCCTTATAGTTTGGATAGGATTTTTGTGCATCAGAAAAGAAATGTCTGTCTTTATCTTCAACTGAATTTTTGCAATCGTGTAAGGCAATTATAAATATGTCTGGTAAAAATAGTCTCCTTTGATTCTTTAGTAGATGTTGCTTAAATTCATCAGTTTCTTTATATATGTATGTGAATTCAAAGACTCAAGATGAATATGTTTGGCAGAGTTAAGAGCTGCTGGAAAGGGGACAGTGGACAGTTACTCAGATTCAGCGTAAGTGAGATGAGAGATGCAAACAACTGCTTTTAATATTGATAGCCGTACCTAATTTTCTTCTGATTATTTGAGTCATTTCAAAAACGTGATTTTAAAGGTGAAGTTTTCAATGGAGCTGTCAAAATTTTATATTTCATATTTCTGAAATAATCAAATTACTTCTTATACGTAACTAGAGAGACTGAGGTGCTTTTCACATGCAGTATTGCACTTAGCACAAAAACAAATGCTAATGTGACTATCAGTACAGGACCAAACTTTATCTGAGATCTGGGGTGTTGCCATGGCAATTCCAATTGTTGGAAAAAAATTCTCTTTTGTGCTTCATCCTGACATTATATTGCAAAATGATGATTATGAAGAAACATACAACCCAAAAAGGGGGAGGGGGGGGAAGAATCTCTTCTTGAAGATGTGAAACATACTTTCTATCACATTTACTTTTTCTGAAACACTGAGTGTGTGCCCAGATTGTTACGAGCTGTATTTTTTGCAGATTCAGATATATTGTTATTTCTCAAGCTGCCATAATAATACTCAATGTTATTTCTCCCAAGTGTAATAATCAACATAATAAGGAACTCAGAGACATATATCCCATTTCCTATGCAAAATATCAGTTTCTAGTGTATGTTATAGTACTGATGTGGTCATTTTGCTTTTAACAATACTGCCTATGTTAGTTGAAGCATATCTAAAATACAGATCTTGCTTAAGTTATTTATATATATATCAGTTCTATAATCTATGTGCTATAGAATAGCTCATACTAGCCAATAGATCAGTCATTTCTGTTTAGTTATAAAATTGTTTTTTTACCAGTACATCTCATAGTGAGAAAATTGATATGGCTATTACCTGTTCCTTGCTAAATCAATACACAATAATAAATAATAACACACCCCTCTGCCCCCCTCAAAACCCCAACAGCTGAACAACAAAACCACACAATACTTCCCAAAAAGAAGCAAATGAAGGAGTACAGTTAAAATGTGGTTTGCACTGCAATTCATGCTGAAGTTTATTGTGCATTCTTTGATGTAGGAAATGTGTAAAATGGGAAACATTTCCAGAAGAGAACTAATTCTTGCAGTGCTGCATTGCTGCTTTATAAATAAATCATTGTCCTTTCTCTATTGATCACTGGAACAATCCAGTCGAAGAATGCTGACTTAGTGCAGCCCTTCGCAGGATGGCTGGATTGAGAGAAAAAGCCAGGTAAGTGGGACCCAGCAGCAGGGAATTGGGAAAATCCCAGACTGGTTAGAAATCAGGTTTGGTGTATGAAATCCTTGACTTGTCTTTTACCTCCAAGAAAACCTGGACAAAGCAGCTGATTTCTACAAGATTTTCTGTCTGTCTTTCCATAATGTCATTGGTCAGGAAAAATTAAATATAAGACAATACTAGCTGTAATAAGTGGATGATGCTGAAAATCTGTGTTTAATGTATTGTGATTTTTTTTTGAGAACACACAAAGACCTTCCAAAATTAATTTATGTTATTTATTTGTCAAGAAATAAGGGCTCAAATCTTCCAGGAATACATTTGATTTTGTAGACTGTCAGAAATAGTACTGCATTCCTGTGGATTGAGGTGGAATCTGAATTTTATTTGGTTATCACAGATAACCAAGATCACAGCTTGCCAATCTGACAGTTCGATGATGTCTGATTTTTCAGGACTTCTGGTATCAAGCCCCAGGGCTTTTCGAGGAATAGGAGTAGCCTGTTACAATGAGGAGATGAGAAATGCTATTTGGATTTGCACGTCTGACCAGTAAGATCGGTATTGGATCTTAGAGGCATATACTTTTTAAAACATGGCTTTCACTCATGCCTGTGGTAGACATCTGTAGCAAGAGTGTATACTCACAGTGTTGTTATCCATAACCTCCAGCTAGTTCTAGCATATAAAGTTTGATAAAATAAGATTTACTGGTAAATGCAGCGTTCAGCTGATGGCAGGTTATTCAGGGCCATGGTGATGCATTGCTTTTAGGGCATGTTGTCATCACATCATTTTTTTCTGTTTCTCATTAATTGCAAATACCTCCAGGATGCAGGTCTGTAAAATGTAATTATTTCTTCCACTGGGTGTTTCATCTCTAGTGCTGCAATCAGAGGCAGCACATGCCGTATTCTCACCGGCGCGCCATTGGGTGGCTAACAGGAAGCAAAGGGGCTTGCAAAGGACTTTCCTGGCTCCACTGGAGGTGTGGGGCGTGGAGCAGAACAGCTGGATGCGAGGAGGTGTGGGTTTGAGTGCACGAGTGTGCCTCGGGGCCGGCCGCGGGCTCCTGGTGCCGGTGCCGCGGGCGCGCTGCGGCTCTGGGGCCGCCAGGGCTGGGCGGCAGCCCGGACCGCCACATCAGCTCCCGCCTGTTGACGGCAAAATTTCTCTGTTTGAATCTTAAACCTGGACCAAACGGACTACAGGGAACAAATCTGGAGGTACAGAAAGAGACTACATGTGTTATGTTGCTACCATGGCAGAAACACCTGGCACAGCCCCAGTTTCCATTGGACTGGCCGTGGATAGGCTTTCCCTTTCCTCTCCCAGGGTCCAAATATCGATCGGTTCGTGCCTCTGCTAGGACGCTAAAAGGCCTGTAATTAACACGAGCATAATAATCCATGAAATATTTCGTTATCTGAAATAATGCGATCTATTAAACAAACAAAAAACCCGGTGGTGTTTATTATTACTCCTGCGTTTGGCCGTCTCCCTCTTCCAGCTGGAGCAGAGCCTGGCTGCTGGCCGCTAGATGCCACTGTTGTATAAGGACGCGTTGGGCGTAATGACTTAGACAATGAGTAATTTACTTAGAGAACATGTATGTGTATAATTAGGAGTCATCAATGTCTTTCTTTTAAAATAAAATAAGTTTACCATATCTAATTAGATATTTCTTATAAGATGGATTTCATTCTAATTGGGTAAAGCTATGCTACTGGTTTAAAATACAGCAAAGGATGTATTTGTATTCGCTTTCACAATTTCCATATTTTTTTAGTCTTTGCAATAAATGGATCTGATTACACCTTTTAAATCGATGTTCTCTCAAACTGGTATGACATAAATGATTGTTCTGTCATTGTGATTTTACTGCCATTGTTTTCAGCGTGTGAGGTTTTTTAGTGATATCTCTCTTAATCTCATTCTGTCTTTCCCTATCCTCCTGATTGTGATCTTAAATCTGCATGTTCTTTCCATCCAAACTGAAGTAATCTATTTAAAGACCCAACAGCGGCCACCATGGACAGCTCTGGCCTGACCATGACAGCACAGGCTTTCCAGCAGCAGTGAGCTCAGTAATCCACAGCTAATGAGCCAGAGCTCCAAAATGTCTGTTGTGCAAGAGGCTTCTTTAAAAGCTCAGATTTCCTGTAGCTTAGTGTTGCCAATGGAAATCTAGATTTTGCAGATGTTGGATTGTATCCAGCCTAGGTAAAATTCAAAATCAGTCTTTTTTTTCAGGGACAATGAATGCCTTAAAGCTTCAGTATGAATTCAGAAGGCACTGTCTAGTCACTGTCACACCCAGTATGGGTAAGGCTTACACCCCTTCGCAAAGTAGTGCCTGAATTCTCTTCACCAGCTTGAGTTGTGGATTTTCCCACCAAAATTCTGTGTTGCATGCTAATGTAAGAACTATGCTTGTTTTACAGTTCTTTCAGGTCTGTGGGAGTTTTGGTATGGGCGATCATCCTCAGATCAGCTCTGGTGACACCAGGCTGCAACACTGACCACTTCCACCTTATGAGTGTTTCTATCAGGCTACTTCTGCCTCTGTCCAACACGTGAGCCACTCACTCCTCTGTTTCCTAATTATGACTAGAATTTGTCTAGTCAATCTTGATGGCATCTTTCAAATTACTTTAAATTATCTTCTGTAAGAAGCTACTCCTGTAACAAAACAATGGCAAAGTGATTTTAGAGTAATTTTCAGATTGTGGTTTATAACTGCATTGTACCTCAGAAATAGCTTGTCCCAGTGGGCATGGCTTCCTCTGCTATCCCTATCTCTCATATATCAAATTATGGATTATTATACAGAAGTTGTATCTCTGTCTTATTTATTGAAGTGTTGATTCACTAAATAAAGGATCTCAACAGTGATTTGAGCTGGCTGAAAACCTGCTTGAAATATATGTATTTCAGTGAAAGGTTTTCAACAAGCTCTATTTCTGAAGCTAAAGTACTTCAATTCCCAATGACCAAATTCATTAAAATATAAATTAGCCTAAAGAAACATATGAATCACAATGGTATATTTGCATATCATCTATTTGGTGTGCCTATAACAGTTTCTTCATGTAGACTAATAGCTACTGCAATCTTCACAACCAGAGTTGAATAAATGATGGTGGGGTGAATGAGAATGCAAAGAGGACAAGGATGAAAATTCTTTCTGCTGAATGGGAAAGAGTACTGCAGAATTCTGCAATTGAAATTAAAACCTGTGTTGAAGCAGTTTCCTTCACTAAGACATATCTTAGCTAATCAATTAGCATTGACTGTCTCAGTATTCTAATAATAGGAAAGGATTTAAGGAAATGTCATGTTTCGTTTGTATTTTCAGAACTGTAGATAATTACTAATTATTGCACCAGAGTGAATATCATTGAAGAAGTGAAGGTGAAGAGGGTGGAACGAGAATGTCTTATCTCAGGGGAGTTAAATGATCCTCCTGCAGTAAGACCTTTGCATCCTCAAAAGACAGCAACAGAAATTTCTCATAAAGTTTGACCTGCTGTTCTGTAAGTAATATATCCGAGACTCCAATACAGAGTATCTTGTCAATTCCTTTTAATAAATGAAGCTGAACTGATACAGCAGCTCGGGTAGTTTCTCTGATCTGTACCATGCTCCATGCCTTCACATGTATTTCCATGAATTGTTGATACACTTGGCCAGTGAGTTTTCTGTGACTTCAAAGCTGAGCCTTTCACTTTGCCGTGTATAAAACATGCCCAGAAGCTGGATTCTGAAGTTTTGAAAATAAGTGGAGAGGAAAATATTGATTTTAGATGTTAGGATAATCTAAGAAAAATGGTTCAAAAGTAAAAGAGGAGGGGGAACCCTTTTTTCGTTTTTCTTTTTTTTTTTCTTCTTTTTAGATTTGTCGTTTGTTGAAAATACTTGCCAGAAAATTCTTTTGTAGTGAAGTAATTAGCTCCATATAAATGCAAACAATAAATTCAAATATTGCATTTATGACATCCAGAAAGTGCCATGACATTCTTAAGAGATGTTGTTCTACATCTCTTCTTCATCTTTGCAGGGGAAAGGAGGAAGAAAGGATTGGTTAGTCTTCAAGAATGATGAGCATCAGATTCATTGTTGGATTTTCTGAAAAGGCTTATGTTTGATATCATAGAGCACAAACTTGATTAGCTCTAATGTAATTTGTTAGCTTTTGTGATGCGACTCAGTGTATGTCATTGTGCATTGCCCTGATCAAGTCAAAAGGGAGACAGTCAAAAGAGCCAAATATTCACAGATTTATGCCCTTTCTAGAAGTGACCAGGACATTTTGAATCCTATAGGAGAATAGACCTTTACACTTCTAACTCATCTAGAATATCTTTGAAAATATGACCTTTCATATAGTCCCATCTTTCTAAACAGCTTCAGGGGTCATCCCAGTGTTTCCAGATAAATTTGGAGACAAATTAAATGAGGAACTGCTGAGTTCTCTTCAAACTTAGAAAGAATAAATCATAATATGTGGAAAAAAAAGTTCCATGACTAAAGCTTTTCAAACAAAGCAATTTTACTGTATTATCATATCCCACTATTTCTTCAGTCACATGAGAACATGAAGCATGTAAATAACCTGAGTGTGACTATTGCTGCTCTTTAAGAAAATGGTTCAATAATTCACTGACCTTGCATTGCTTAAGTTTACTGTCTAAAATATCATCCTCCTTTTTCTTTATATTGTCAATTTTTTTCATGAGTGGAAGAATTTTTAATATTCAAATTGGCAGCATTTGAAACTAGCCTGAAATAGACAATTTAATGAGAGTTTTATAAACTTCATTTAAACTGAATCCAAGGAAATGTGGAAAAAAGTATTGCAGATAAGTCATTTTTTAAGGAATTGAGAGGAAGAGACACCATTATGTAAAGGAATGTTTAGTATCAAAGCATATAAATAGCTTTAGCTGACAGCAGAACAATAACTTCAAAAGTTAACAAATCATCTTCAAATTTTGATAGAAAAGGAAGCTAGAAAAAGAAATCTAGATTTATTCCATCCTGCAGATAAGAAAGGCTGTTTTAATTGTGATTTTTAAGGATTTTTCAGACATGCTCAACTTTTGATTTCAGTGTTTTTAGTCCTGATTTGCACTAATAAAAACTAGGTGCAAATGAGTGCTGATGAGTCTGTATTGAAGTTAAACGAATAGTTGAAAATGTCTATGAATATTCATTTAAATTCAGAAATTAACTGCAAATTGATCATGCCTATGACTGTGAATTTGCTCTCTATGAGCATGCATGCACTTGAAATTAACTTTCATGAATATTTGCAAAAGCAAATTTTCAACTAGATATTTCATATACTTGCAGAAAATTTTCTGTGATACATTTGTGAGATTTGGATTTTACGTCATGGTGCCTGGTATCTGTGATCTGTTCTGTGGGACTGTGTATTTGAAGGCCTCCAGGAAGGTTTTAGCTGGAGGGAACACTTCGGAAAACCTTTACCTTGTGAATTACAGGATTCATCACGAAGCAGAAACAAATTAGAATATACAAGAAAATAAGAAACTCTACAGATTTCCAATTTCCATTTGAGGATATTTTTTAAAACATATTGAACATTATACTTAAGCATGAAGTGAATCTTAGAGGCCAATTTCTCCTCATTTGTGCTATCAGGCCATGATCACAGCCAAACAGAATATGTCTGACTATGTCCAAACAGAATAGTTTTAAGGAATATTTGGATTTGTAACCATTGAAGACAGGGATCATGATAGATTGCAATGGCTGATAGTTTGAGGTAGCTTAGAAAAACTGGTATACATGCAATGACTATCATTGAAGGTACAAAATGGGATGTGTGGTTTCAATTAGAAGCTGACTTCACATAAGAAGTCCTAGATTTAGTAAGATGTTTATATAGAACTGTTCTCATGGTGTATCCAGTTAAAACACTATCTAGAGCCCGCTGACTTGCAGGAAGAACTGAAGCTGAAAACAATATTCTTACTAAGAAATGACAGTTTGGCACATCTTCTATAGATAGAGGAGAAACCAACACCAGCAGGTGAGTGGAGAGGATGGGGTGTGGGTACAGGTACTTTTGTATTCCTAGAAACAAGGACAAGCAGGAAGGATGCTTGAGCCCTCCGTGGATGCAGTGGGATCAGCTCTGGCTGGAGCTGTGATGCGTGGGAAGGCTCAGAGGAGAAGCTGCTGGCAGGTGTGGAGGTGACCACGGGACCCCACGAGCCAGCCCAGGAAGGTGAGCTCGCCCACTTGAACAAGGGGAAGCGGCTGCCCTGGTGGAAACAGCCTGGGCAAGGTTTGCACCTGGCCTTAGCAGCCCCCTGTGCTACTAATCTTGCAGGGGAGGAGAGGACCTCATCGAAAACTGCAGTCTAGGAATGAACTTTTAAATTTCAGTTTAGCTTTTATTTTGTGAGTTCATCCATTGTTGTGTGCAGGACTGTAACCACTTATTTTGCTGGACTAAATGTGTCCTGATTTAATCTTTTACCTTGGCAGCTGAGCAGCATATTCCCTAAGGCTGATTCAGGGCGCTTTCTTACTGGTGGAGCAAGGAAATACACACACAAGGTACTCCCTGGGAGCAGGGGAGTGGTTTCACACCTAGTTACTGGAGCCAGCTTGAGGGCAGATAACAGGCAGTGCTGGGCCAGTCTCCCTCAGGAGGCACAGCCAGTGCCTTCAACAAGCAGCAGGGGAGGGGGGAGATGGTTTGTAATGCATCAGGTACCATAAGAGGGTAATACAACTCAGAAGAAATTGAATCAGATTCTGAAACTGAGAAAACCAAATTTTTCAGCATGACCAGCTTTGGCTTGCCAGGGTATTGAGTACCTTGAATTCCATGTTCAAATACTTTGCAAGCTAAAATACTGTTTATTGGAAGAAATTTGTGAGTAATTTAAAGCCGGGAATTATTTGGGGAATTTTCTGAGTGATTTTTAGATAATTTAAAAACAAGAAATGTAGGATGAATAAATTATTTTGTTATGTATTGCTTCTTCATCTCTAGTTTGAATAGTGAGAGAATCTGGCCCCAGTGCCTAGAAGTCATACTCAAGGATTGGATTTCCTGTGTAAAAGCTATACAGTGTGATAACACAGTTGTACTGCATATTCAGTTTTGATATGTAACCTTTTAAATAAATTGGAATACTCTTTGTGCCTATACTGGCACACATGGAGAGATCATAAACAATAATTTTGTAAAGGTCACTTCCTCACTAAGCGCTTGAGCTCATGGCAAGAGCAGCATAGGGCTATTAAAGGACCTTTATGCTTCTATTTTTTGGTGTCTGTTAATATTTTGCAGCATTGAAGATGTGTTTAATATAAAGGCCATGCAGTGTCCCATGCCATGGGTCGGTCTGTGCAGGCCCGTGCCGTGAGTCCCTGGGCTGCTTCCCTCTGCACCTTGAAGGCAAATGCCTGCGGGCCGTGGGATCCCGGGTTACTGGGCAGGGTGGAGCAGCATGCCTGAGGCTGGCAGCATCCTTCCTGCTGTGAATGAGGGCCAGCACAGCAAGATCCAAATGCTGGAGGATTTGTGTCAGTAGCATCTCAAGACAACCAGGTATCAGGACCCTGGGCAATACATGAGTGCCAGCAAGTGGCTGAGGGATCTGCACAAGGTGAGAGGTACCAGATGCTTGCCAAGCTCAGTTCAGTTGCATAGCACATTGCTCAGATTTTCCTGCTGCTGCCCTTCTAAGATGCTAATGAAGTTGTTGGTTGCATCATTTTTTTTTTTTTTTTNATCATTTTTTTTTTTTTTGGTCCACTGGAAAGTCTCTTGGTCTTGCTTGTCTCCAGCAAAATACTTTGTCTCAGAGGAAATGCTTGGAAGTTTGTAGTCCATCCAACCAACGTTAAAACCGTGTGTATCTGTTGGTCTTCAGAAACAAAAGCACATTTTGTTACAAACTCTCTTTATGCTATACCCATTAGACTGTTCTTTCCTGTGATTGACAAGATGGCCTAAATCAATATCCTTTTATTTTCAGATCTCTATTATTTTGAAGAAATACACATCTGTCTTGCTGCCAGTGTAGGGGGAAGTTATTCACCGTTGTAGTGGCGTCAGGGGATACCCTCAGCAGGGTAAGTGGAGTCTATCTGGTATCATTAAAATAGCCCCTAGCCTAGATGTGTGTGGTATTTGCAGGGAGGCAGTTGAGCAGGAGGCTGAGATGCTGCATTTTAACTCTGAGAAGATGTTTTCCCTCCACTGCTGCCTTCTGGTGTAAAGCCACCGTGGCTCACAGAAGGAACGGGATGCTTGTAAGGATATTGCCCCAACACAGAGGGTTTGTAGCTGGAAAACAGCACAGTGTGCCTGGAGAAAGGATGCTTGATGTTTCAGGCATGGCCTCTCTAGTGAGCAGACGTTGGTGCTGCCCACCAACCTCTGAGCCAACCTGGTGGCTCATCCATTTGCTTGTGAGGACACTCCCACACCTGCTGTGGCACAGCTGGAATTGCCCCAGTCCCAGACACAGCCCTGTGCATAGCCAGGGCCAGAGGTGGGGAACAGCCCAGGTACCCCCAGCTCCTGCTGCTGCTATCCGCGCTGCTGTGGTGTGTGGAAGCCTTTGAACCCCTCAGGGAAACACCCAGGGCTGTGCCCTGGAAGAATATACCATGGAGTTTCCCCACCTAGGCTGAAAGAAAAGACTTCCCTCATGGTGTCCTGCAACACTACCTTCATCTACCTCAGTTTTGCTTTCCCCATATGTCCCTAGTCCTTGTGGTTTCTCCTTTCCCCATTTCCCCATTGGTTGTGGTATCCCTGGTGGCCTGTCCCCGTGTCCCCTGTAGGGCACTGCCCTTTGCCCTGCCCTTGTACCGCCCCTTGCCCTCAGACCATTGGCTCCTGACCCCATACTCGACCTTGTGCACACCTTTGGTCTTGGTCTTTTGTCCCTGATCCCTTTGACGTGGCAGATGTAATAAACCTTTGCTGGAATTCATCATACAGAAGGCCCTTCCTGCCTTTCCTTCTCTGAGCTATCTGTGGTGTGTGTGCGTGGACTTGAAATGATTGTTCCTGTGGCCTACACAAGCAGCTTCTGGAGGAGACGCTTCAAGAAGATAGCAGCGTTTCACCATCCCACCACGCTACAACAGTGGTGTTTATTCAATACCAGGAATTTTGTTTAAAATTATTTCACTTCTCTCTCAGTGAGAAGCCCTTGAATGTATGATTCAAAGCTTTGATTTCCTCTTCTGTGGAAGACCTGTGCCTAGCACCTGTCTGTGATCTTGGGGAGGTTACATGCACTCAACAACACAGACATGTCAGCCTGAAAGTTTAAGTTACTCAGATGTCTCTTATCCTGGAAAATCTCTTCACTCTTTCTGAGGGCAAGCTGATAAAATCCATATTTCCTAGATTTAAAGTATCAATGTTTCTAGCTCCTTCTGCATTAATAGATTGTCTGTTTTATGGGATTCTTAGTAACGTGCCTAAATTTTAACAAATTTGCATGAATAAATTTTAAGGAGGGTCATAACATTATAAAAGTATGTATTTGTACTTGTTCCACATTACAAACTGTACCTGGTTTTTTTTCTCAAGCTGATAATTGTAGCTAGTAATTTTCTAGCTGATAATTTGTAGCTAGAAATGCTCCTTTGGTAGTATTTGTCTGACCTTGCCTATTTTCCCGTTCTCATGAATCGAAAGGAATTTTTGGTAAGATACTACATAATCTTCCCCAGAAAAGGGTTAGAACTTCAGTCTCATAATAAGGAATAAAAGATGTCATTTCCCTTGTCATTGGTAAGAATAATTTGTAAATGAACCTGCTTTATGGAATGGTGAAAAATGGTTGGAGCAGTTAAAAAATGAATTGAATATGGAGAAAATAGATTCCCCATAAGAAATAATATATATTTGTAAATGTGGAATACAAAATTATTTATAAACATTGAATGAACAAATTAATTTGGCTGACATCACCTTCAATTTACATAGAAACCATCTTTCACATTTTCCGTTTAGACCATTTTCGGTGTTCTGCGGTGACTGAGGGAAAAACAAAGCACATGAGTCCTTTAAGGCAAGAGGAAAACATCCCAAAAGTCATTTTAACTGATTCCAAGAGTTGTGCAGTGGGCAGAGATTCAGGGAATGACAAAGGCACATGCAGAGAGGGAGGCAGCGATGCCAGGGAAACAGCTGGTGTCTGAAAAGCCCAGTTTGCTGTTCCTGTTATTGCTCTGCATGGAGGCTGGGGTGGAGCTGTTTGCTGATCAGGCCAGGCACTAGCAAGGATACTGCTGGGGAGATGCTGGTCTGAAACTCATGGCTTGGGAGGCCCCAGACAGCTGGGATCCAGTACAACAAAACCAGGTCCTAACTCCACACTGCCATGGAGAATTGTAAAACCAGCTTCTTGATGGACCACATGGACTCCCTGGGAGTGACTGTACTGAGGAAAGATCTCTGGGGTGGGCTTGTTTCAGTTCTGCATGCACAGTAGATATTGCTCCTAGACTACATGGATACATGTGGGCAAGTCTGGGTACTTCACAAGACTCGGAAGCAAATTTTTAATCTGCAAGCCTTTCTCTAATTCTTTCTGATCACCCCAAAGCTGAACAGCAGGTGAAGGCCAAAGGTATGTGTTTAAGGCACCAGTACTGCAAAAAAACCACAGAATGGTTCTGTTATGTTACGTTGTAACAGCTTCCAGCACATTTTTATTGCAGGAGGACCTAGGTGAACATCTCAGTAGATGCAGCTAAATTGCAGGAGCAGAGTCCAGCTCCTGAGCCCCATGGAATGTCTGGGACCAGCCACTGGCTGGTTTAGAGGCCAGGCATGGTGACTGACTGATTCCTCCTCTTCCATCTGCATTATTTCCCATCTTCTTGGTGAGAAGTATAAGATATACCCATTTATTCTTCCTGGATCAAACTGTAGCTAATTCATAATGAGACGTGCTGGTGTCCTTTCTTGCTACTCAGGCACATAATAAAACACTCAGCAAGTTTTTCCAGGCTTAAAAACTCACTGAGTTGAGCCTTGTGTGGTGACACTGCGTGACCAAAAGCAAAGCGCAAAAATGCCTAAAAACTCAGGACCTCAATTTAACTCACTTTTGTTGGGACATTTCAGACAGAGGATAGAGAATGACACATGAATCCAAAAGACAATTTTTGTATGAAAAGTCTAATAAGTGTTCCTGGGAAAAAAAAAAGAACAAAACAAACAAAAAACACCCCTCTATTGTCCAAACATCATTGAAAGTCAGTAGCAAACTATTTGAAATTGGCCATTCACAGTAACTGTGGCCAGGGGAAGGAAACGATAGTGTCAAGGTATTAGGAAGAGAGAAGCAAAAAAATAGGTTGCCCATTCTCCTTTCTTTCATCTCTTGCACAGTTTGGCAGAGGGTTTGGGAAGGGGCTTTTCGCCTCTTCAGGGAGAGACATAAACTTGGACCACACATTCTCAAACACTGCCAGCTTGTCATTCAGCTCATGCATTCAAGATGTTGCATATTAATAGCACTCCCTGATGACTGGTGGATAGGGGTCTCTCCACCTATACAAAATAAGCCTCTTGGCACAACAAAGTAGAAAAGAGGCCCATGCAGGGAAAAAATGCACTTGAGAACTGGTTTAGAGAAACTCTGCACAGATGCTCATGTGCAGATGCATATTTCAGATGGTTTTTTCCTGATTAGCATGCAGCAAACTCACCTGTTTTGCTGCCTAGAGGAGTCACAGCAGACACGGAGAAACACCTGCGTGAGTTCAGTTCTGTCTCCCTGTGAATATGATTTCCACCCTTATCCCATTGCTGTTCCATGTAGCAACTGAGACCCTTTTCAATCCCCCTCTTGGACATGCCTAAGCCAGCAAACACAGAGCAGTACTTTGGGATGGAGACAAAGCATGAACAGTGCTGGGTGCTGCACATTGAGTGGGTGGATTGGTCACACAGGTGCCTTGGGGATGCACTGGGGATGCTCAGGCCAGATGGGTTCTGGTGTGACTAAGATAGGAGGATGAGCTCCCAGGACCAGCAAAAGAACCTCACATTTGTCATCTGCAAGGATCTGACACTCAGCACAGACAGAGTTCTACCTGAGCTCTGGTCATGGGATTGAAGAAAATGAAGCAGGCTGTTTCCCCCCTCCCCTGCAGTGTGCTGGTTACACGTGTCTGCTGTTAATTCTCACACTGAGCTCTACAGGCAGATCCTACACACGCATGGGGAATAAATTTCCTTTGTGCTCTGCTCCATTGTAGTTTACTCCAATGGCAGAAAGCACAGCTTAGTCTAACCATGTGGTCTGTAAAAATGAGCCTCAGGAGGAAAAAGTGGGGAGAGAAGTGCTTATACATGTGTCGGTATCTGATGCAATCTGCAGTGTGAGCCATGTTTTTCTGGATATTTCAGCATACACTGATAATGACACATGAGTAGTCCAAGCTATTTTCAGAACTGACAGTTTTCCTTTTCACTCCAGCAATTGCTTCTTCAATACACTAGAGTATGCAAAGTGCTTCAATAAACTTTTAATTGGGAGTAGGAATAACAGTGAAACTAAGGGAAGACTTTAGGCAAAATGAGAGCTGACCTCAGCTCATACCTGTTTTGTGGGTATATTGTTAGCTTTTTAAAAGAGGCTGCACACTTTGGCATTTGTTGTTTTCTGGCAAGGCCTTTCAGAAGAAGTCCTTTTCAGGAGTCCTGAAACAGCCCAGGAAAGATTGGTTTTATGATATTCTTGACCCAGGAAAGATCCAGCAGAAATCTGCTCTGATGGGAGCCATGGGCTAATCCTGTCTGGATGTATTTTGACCTAAGCTCTTAGGTATTTCTCTAAAATAAAATATTCAAAATGTTTGAGATTTTCAGAAAACCTTCTCAGATCCTTACAACAGAAAACAGATCACAGGCAAAACCCTCCAGATAAATGTGAGATGGATTTTACTCTCATGGCTTTTTCATACTCTTTGCCTCTTACTGACTGACACCAAGAACACAAATATGCCAGGGACAGGGTCTCTACTTTTTCTTAAGCTGTCAAAATCAGTTAGGGATCTGAGGCATGGTAGTGTATTTCCTAGGAACTTAATTTACTTCTATTACCCTCCTGACAAAAGTAACCAATCTCTTTGGAGCTTGCATCCAAAGTAAGGTGCATCCCACAGAGCTAACACTGTGTGCACTACTTGTAGAAAGGTATGTTTAACAAAAGCTGCATTCTGAATGCACTCCAAATATCATTACTATTGTTTAATTTCAGCTGCAGTTCGGCATCTGTTTAAGATAGTTCAAAGATAATCTCACCAGACAGATACAAAATACAAAACTGAAATTACGTTGCTCAATTATTTTGTTTACTAGTGGTGTTAAACTACTGTTTTTGTCTGAATCATGCAGAAGAGCTGTGATTTTTTTTTTACCTTTAAGCTCCTCTGAAAATACAGCTGTTTAGCATCAGTACCTATTTCTTTCCAGATTACGTTATATGAATGAGTTTGATAGGAGTCACCATGGTGAGGAAAGGATAATGGAATTTCAGGTAAGAGTTCTCCATAATGAATTCATTCCTTACAGCATGTTAACACCCACCCATGGAATTAGGGACCTTTGTAACACAATGCAACAATTTACTAGACATCACAAAACACCAATTATAGAATTGGACTGAAACGAGCTGCCAAATCCTCTGTCCCTGATAAAAGAAGGATAGGTATAGTCATGCCAGCACATTTTAACTCCTTCCTAAATATTCACTTGGGTCTATTGTGAACATCCTCAGTGATACTGTAGATTGACTGCAGTGCTATGTGTATGACATGAAAGTAAAATAAAATAAAAATGAGTAGGTCATGAACAGCAGTGAATATGAACTCAATTTGGATCATATTTATTTAAATAATTACAGCAGATTGTTAACTTTGAGAATCTCCTGATTTATGCAAGGGAAAATGAAAGAGAGTTGGCTTCTATATTATATATTTAGCTTGATAAAAGGAGGCGAGTCTGCATGGAAGAAGTGTGCAATTGAAGTTCCTCAGCTGATATTTTATAAAAGCACAATTAAATGTCAGTACTTTACAAAGAACTCTTAAATCCTAAGACTGAATCTTGTCTGTTTTTACTGGTAGCAGAGTACCAAACTGTAAGCAGAACTGAGCAGGATCTGACTTTCCATCACAGACAGTTAATAATTAAATCAAACATTATATTCAACAATAGAACATATGCATCAGCTTCTTTCAAATTGCATTTCCTTCCTGTTAGATCCATTAGTGTAAACCAGACTGCCTTTAGAAAACCCCTTATTGCTGCTGTCTTTCAGCACAGTTCCTGAAATGGATAATGTGGTGCATATTATGGGCAATTACACAGAACTCCCCAGTGACAGGGTTTTAGAGTTTCAGAATAAAACAGCTGGAACTACAGGGCTGTAAACTAATCGGAAAAAGAGACAATAGTAACACATTTAATGCACATTGTTAGAACACGGACAAAGACTAGATGTGAAATACTACATATCACTGTACCTACTGTATTGCACAGCATCTTCACTGTGAAATCCCGTTTAACTCTTGAAAGACAAGGCAGCCAAAAGCCAAAGATTTTGTCATGAACAGATGCATGCACAGCTCTATAACCTGAGCTAATTGGAAACATTAGGGGAAGAAGCCTTGATCCAGAGCCCTGGTTTTCTCTTAATGTCAGTGTAGTTTGAATCAAATCCAGAACTCTATTCAAAAATGATAATTTATTAATGAATGCATAATGAATATATACCCACATATGCTAAAAAACTATGTCTCCATCCCTCTTTTACTGTTTCAATATACTGAGAATTTAGCATTTGGGTCGCAAAAATTGCATTTGTTCTTGGATATCTCTTGGATATTGCCACAACGCATAGTGTTTGATCCTCCATCAGTTTAAATTGATGGCAAAGCTCCCATTAATTTTAGTAATACAGCAGTGAATTTTTAGAATAGCACATGCATCATTTAAAAGCACAATGACCGTGATTACATGTGTAATCACAGTAATTGTGCACACAATTACTGGTTGGGTATCTAACTGCCTTTCAAAAATCAGTTGCTCTACTTGCTTGTATACTCACAGCAGTCACTTGTGCAAATGCAGTGCAGCCCAGAGCATCCCCACCTCTGTGCTTGCACCTGAAATACTACAGGGGAGGGCTTGTCTGTGGCAGTAGGGATGTAGGATAGGGAAGTATATGTTTACACTGCAGTGGTTTGAACAATAAATAAGAAAGGAAGAGAAATGGCTGCACTGTCTCTTTGGGAAAGTAAAAATGTAAAATTACTTAAACTAATTTTTCAAAAGGACAGAGACTGATTTGCACCAGCTCCTGTCTTGTGAGCCTCCTTATCAGCAGTATCCAGCAGGCATGGGCACGCTAATGTTTTGTAATGGTATGGCAAAATGATCAAATAATATATCAAATGACAGCACCATACTAGAATAAAACATAAAATAAAAATTAAAACCAAACAGAACATTGAATCAAATTTTGCAGCTTAGAAAATTCAGAAAACAATTGAAGTTTAAACACAGTGCAGAGAGTTTCTTAGAATGCAGAACCCAAGAACCAGCTGCTGTGGCTCACTGTTGTTTAAATGGTGACTCCTTTAACTCAGAAAGTTGATTCCTGTAGTTGCAGAGGTATAGAAAAGCACATCCTCCCTAGACAGAGACTTCCAGATCCATCCTTTTCCTCAGTGAAATGGTAGCTGGAGAAAGTTTTACACAAACCATTTTATCCAGTTGTCCCCCACAGTCCTGGCTTCCCTACTGCCCTGGGGCATGGCGAGGGTGCTTTGCTTTCCCAGTACCAGCTTCATGACCCCACAGTCGAGGGGAGGGATGGAGGAGCTGGCCTGTGCTTCTCCCAAGGGAAGGCTGGGCCAGGAGTCCACGTGAGGGAAAGCAGGTGTCAGTTAACAGCCAGAAAACACCCTCTTCCTGGGGAGGAATGGGCCTGATTCCAGAGGTGGGAGCACGGGAGTTGTGTTAGAATGAGAAGTAGCACAGCCTCTCCAGGAGCACCCCTTGCTGTGCACAGCAGCCAACAGTGCTCACTCCAAGGGACTGGGGCAGGTCAGGATCCCATTGCTCATGAAAACAGGGCCCCCAGCAGCCCTGGCCCTATGGGAAAGGCAACTGTCTTTCCAGATGGAAGAATCAAAAATCAGCAATGAATGAAAATGAACTTTTTCTGAGGCTGCCAGTGGCTGGAGGAGAGTGGCTGAACTGGAAGGGATTCAGCAGACTATACCTTGTATGTTTACCAAGGAGGAAACCTTGAAAAATATGCTGGGGCAGATGTAATGGTTACAAATCACGTGTTGTCTAAATAAGATCTGAATATCAAATGTTATAATGCTTGACAATATCTGGGTCTTGGCTTCCCTTGTTTTAGAGGTGGAAGTTTTGAGGCTTATCCCCATATGTGGGATTTTAGTCCCATCAGGGTTTGGGAAATTTGGTCCTGGGCTCTCGTGTGCTGAGAAGACAACAAATGTACAGTCTCTGTCAGGAAGAAGAGGGAACAGTGGTCAGATGCTTGAAAAAATGTTTCTTCTGCTACTGGAAAGCTTCAGGACCTCTTCCTTCAACAGCATCAGCTTGTAGCTGAGCTTAGGGAGCACTGCACTGCATGCATGGCTGTGCTCCCTGGTTTCTCAGAGCCCATGGCCACAGTGACTTGACATGCTTTCAGAACAGCTTTATGTAAGTTAATCCAGATGGCACGTCCTGTTGCCTCTGCACAAATAGCTGCTAAATAGTTTTATAAAACTTTATTGAAGCACATTATTCCTTTCTTGATTCTCTACAACCATCCTGCTGATCATTGTAGCAGATTCTGTTCTTAATTTCATTACAATAAACATGAAGTAACCTCATCAACATCCAATCAGAGGGAATTTCAGCTCTCTACATTGCCTTGGGTCTGCAGTCTTGTACACAGGAGCTGTTCATGTAGACTAAATGCTGTGACTTTTGTAATTAACATCAGAGAGCTGTATGAAGCCTTGAAGCTACGAAATCCCATAAGTCCTGTAGAAAACATTTATTTATACAGATCTAAAGTGTTTTTCAAAGGAATTCAGATCCTAAAAGATGGAGAATTCCTGGGACATAGAGAACATAAGGCTCTAAGACTGTATATTGGAGAAAAGTTCCCTCAAGTGTGTGCATTTAGTCACCTTTGGTGACACATGCTGCCTTGCATGCCTCCTCTGCAAGCGTGGCCTCACTTTCACTGTTATTGCAACATGTGTCAAACGAAATGAAAACAGAGATTTGGGAAAGGATATAATTAACCTACTTGTAAACATTAACCTTAAATATCTTGCTAATTATCTCACTAATTTAATCACTGCAAATCTCAAACTCGTTTGTTAAATATTTAATTCTGCAAATTGTTTTTGATACAGAGGTGTGGGGAGCTTTCTGTGAATCTAAGTTACTTTGTAAAACTCCATAAAACCATTGTTATGTTCACACTTCATTGAACAAACCCTGCTGTCAACAAGACTTTTAATGGAAATCACAAGAAACTGTGCCCTGAGGCAAAGAGATATAGTGCCCTATTATTTTAAAATCTAATGAACAATAGTGTAAAGTGTAGACCAGGGTAAATGTCTTCCTGCACATCTTCAGGTTTGATTCCATGGGAGTCTAGACTGGAAAGCTCTGGGTTTCCTTGTTCCTTTGGTTGCAGTGAAGTAATACAGCTATTTCTCACCTATTCACCTCTTCGTTACTTGAATAACTCAGCGAAAATATGTCCTTGATTTTCAGCCCTTTTTATCAAGTCACTACCTTGTTCTACAAGGAGGATAAAAACTGTGTAGATGCTCCAGTTACAATGCTACCCAAAGAGCCTCTAATTATTCCAGAGAGGAAGCTCTTGAATTTGGTAGTGTTTGCTGAGAAGTTGAAAGCTGTGTGCTTGTCCTTCCTCCCTGATGGGAAGGGGGCCGTGCTCTTGCTGCCTCCTGCAAACATCCATGGCACAGCCAAGCACTGCAAGGCAGAGCCATTGGGACGCCCCAGTGCTGAGGCTGGGAAGGAAACAGGTGGGCTGTGGGTGCTGGGGAACATCCTGGGTGGAGGGGATGGCTGAGCCAGGACATGCTGGGGAGCATCAGACAGGAGCTTCAGCCAGCCCATTGTTTCAAGCTGTACCCCCATGGCAGTTCTTTTTCAGTGTTATTTTCTTCATTTTTGTTATATTTGTCTTCTTAATTGAGGAAGAAGGTGAAAGATTGTGCCTCACATTGTGTTTCTGCTCTGTAATTCTTACTATCAGAGGAAGGTGTAAAGGTATGCTAAATCCAGGTGACAGCTCACAGCAGACCTGTCACAAGAGCCATGATTGGTTAGGTGTCCATACAAATACCTATTTGGGACTATATTACTACCTTATGATATATTATTTAGAATTTTGTCCCGATTGTGGTTATTTATTACACACTTATGTACAGGTTAGTTCAATAAAAAACAAATTTCTGTGAATTTAGCTGAATAAAGCCCTGTTTGTTCTTTTTAGTTATGTGAAGTCTCGTTCTTTGTATGCATTATCTCAATTTCTGGGCATTTTTCCCCTTCATTTACTCCAAAAATTACTTCAATACTAATGAATACTGAAAGACAGCCAAGACAGGATGAACTTTTGGACAATTTATGCAAACACAACAGATGATAATAGATTTACTATAAACATGTCAGGCACAAAAGACTTGACTGCCTTTTAAATAAAGTGATACTGGAAGAGATTTATGGATATTTTCAACTGTTCATTAAAGAGAAAAATATTTTGAAACTATAGGGTCTATCCTTTTATCCATTTTTGCCTTCCAGGCTGAGTTGCAAATCTTTGATGTTTTCTTCACCAAAAAATAAAAGTAGTTATGAATTTATTTCTTCCAAGTATGTTCATTTTTGTGTCAATTTACAGTTTTTATTACATTCCTGGCAGTACAAATTATGGTGTTTGGAGAGCACCTAGAGTCGTCAGCTCTGAGTTTTGTGAAAATAAGGAATAAGTTCACTTAATGACGCTTCCTGGCTACTGTCTTTTCTCTTCTCCTTTAGTAACAAAAGGTTAATAAAATCTCTGAATACTTTAACTGCCTGTTAGACCAACCAACCAATTAAAGGTTATTCTATTCTAAATGACTGGAAGCCACTTGAATTGATAAAAGTTAACATGAAATAGCTAGTACCTGTTGTATCAGGTTAATAAAAAGCAAAGTCTTAGACATGAAAATCATGTATAAATATGGTTCCTGTAGTTGACCCAGGTATCAATTCTTACAGCCAGACAGGCATATTCTTAACTGTTTCTTGTCAGAGTCTGCTTCTGTGCCCTTAAAAATCAATACTAAGCCTTACTTTCAACTTCAGTGCAACTGATGTTGGCAGTCAATGATTTTGCAAGATCAGTTCAAGATACTGGAATGTTCATGTAATTATTGGATTCTTTCTTTCTAAAATAGTGTTACTCTCATAAGTAGGAATTTAAGGAATTTAAACGTGAAAATATATGCTCTTGCACTGCTTCTTAAAACCAGTGTATCTTGCCAAAGCTCCTATCAAGTCAAAGCAATGCACCAAAATGGTATCAGGAAGGATTGTGCAGCACTCAAATATCTAATCCTGCATACTCACAGTGCTGAGCATGCCCTCATTTTTTGAATAGATGGGGAAAGATGGAGAAAGATGGAGAAAGAGCAGATTTGGGTGGAAAATAACAGTTTTCATTGCAACCTTAGAAGGATATTGGCAATTTTGTAGCAGAATGATTCGAGCATTCTGAGACCTTTCAAAGAAAGGCAGGAAGCTTATTAAAGGCCTCATTTTGGAAAAATGGATAGTTGAAAGTAGTATTTTACTAATTCTTATTGAAGGTGCATTTCTAGCTTTTGAAAATTAATTTAAGAGCCACAAACCAACACATATTTATGAACAACATAATGCTGTTGGATATAATGCAAATGTCTTTATAAATAACATAGTATAGCTTAAATCATTATTTTTAATGTCTCTTTTTTTTCCTCTATATGAACAGGTCTGTGCTGGTCTGCATTAATTAAAGGTAGGTAGGTTTGTAAGGCCAGATCATCATTACTTCAGTGTCCCTGATTTAAATCTGCAGTAAAACATTTCTCCATTTAGTTTGGTGCTTTTGTGTCATATTTCATACACTAGTTGTCTCTTAATTAAATCCATGATGGCCCACCAACACAGACTATTAAAATAACTATACTTTGCTCTTGACATATTTATGAGACAGATTCATAAGAATATAGACTGATACTTGAACTACTCACTGAGAAATGCTAATAAGATTATGATGAAGGTAAGATTAGAACATTCGTCTCCTTTTTGCTTCTCTCTTCTTTATAGGAATTTATTTTTGTAACTGCAATTCACTATTTCTATTCCAGGCTCTTTGATGTTGTTGTATATACCAACAGTTCTTTCTGTGTCGATTTATTGTGGCAATGAAGAGTGGGAAAGTGCTAATTTATATCACACCAGCAAAGTGCATAACTGCTGTGTTCCTTGAAGTATGAAGGTTTGCAGACGTCTGTAAACCTTTGCGTGGACCTGACATGCTCAAGATAATACCTTTGGAATTGGGTGATGAAAAATATGGATTATGGTGAAGTGTGACGTTGTTTTACCTTTATTGCCTTACTCCTTCAACCCTCCTGTTGGTGTAGAGATGGCTGAGTCTGCTCCTGGAGGAGGGAGGAGACAGTGGCGTTGTGCCTGTAACCTGCAGTGCGTGTTTCTGTGCCTGTGACCCCTCAGTGCATGTTTCTGTGTCTCTCACCCATCAGTGCATGTTTCTGTGCCTGTGACCCCTCAGTGCATGTTTCTGTGCCCGTAACCCCAGTGCATGTTTCTGTGCCTGTGACCCCTCAGTGCATGTTTCTGTGCCAGGCAGGCTGTGACCTTGCCCACCCCACAGCTGTGGCAGATGCAGTAGAGTGTCCTGAGCTGTGCAGCTGCTCTGGGCACCTTGACTGTCACTGCGGTGTTGGAAATGGGCTAGAATGGCCTCAGTTGGTAAGGAAGACAGAAAAGCAAGCAAATCCACAAGTCATATCACTTGAAAGGCTGATAGACATATGCTAAGATTTGATCATTCACCTGTATGGCTATCTTGGAATTGCCTATTTACCATTATTTACTGACAGAGTTGCTGATATTATTTGTTTGTTAATTTTCTTAGTAATTTGGATGTGGAAAGTTCAAGGAATTCCATGATCAAGAAAAAATGTTGCTAGAAGTGAAAGAGCTGCTAAATGTAAATCATCAAGGATTTCTGTCATTTTTCAGGCCCATGATGTTCACATCTTAGGGACCTCTCCTCTCTCTCTGTTTTGTTTTTCCCATTCACATTCTTTCATGGAAGCCCTTCTGCTCATCATTGTGTTGGGGTTCAGGTGTGGGTACAAATGGAAAGGGCTCTAAATACATGCAGCTTGAAAAGAATGCATTTTAAAAGTGAGGTCTATAGAAAGCCATGTCTACATGATGTTCAGATGTTCTGGAGGATAAATACATCGCTGTGCTTCATCCTGGTGTTCTCTGTGAAAGCAACAAAAGCCTCAAATGCTGGGATTTCATTTAGAAATAAATACAATATTAGAAAGTAAGAATAATAAAGTTATATTAAATATTTCATCCTCTACAGAAATAAAACAGCTACAGTTCAGGGAGTTTCACTAAACACATTAAGTCTAATAAAATCGCCTACACGTACTCCTGACACTAGTAGTAATTAAAGCAACTTGTTTCAAAAAACTGGTCCTATACATGAATACTTATTGGCAATTATTTCTAAGTTCTTCAAACCAAAGATAAAATAATTTGATTCACACACAATGTTCTTGTAAACGTGGTTCATACTGGCTTTTATATGCAGCTTAGGACTGTTAATTGCCATTTTGAGCCTCACAGTAAAATAGAGTTCAATATGTCGCTTTTTCTGAAGTATTGAGAAATGTTTGAGAAATGCTTGTCTTAGTCTAATCAACTGTGAATAATTTATTTCTGAGTCCTACTTTTCAGTATAAAAGTATGTGATTTTTCTCAGAGCTTCTCAAGTCTAATCAACTTGTTACATTCATTTAATTAAGGAAATCCATAACGAACTGTGAAGTCTATGTACCAATAGGCTTTTTTGTTGTGCAAAATTGGCGTATTTTCATTGTGAATGCAATTGTGATTGTTTATACTGACAGGTAGCCTCCAGTAAAGGCAAAAAAATCTTTTTTCTACACATATGGGTCAATATGAATAGCATGTAAACTGTTTTCTCTCTCGTGGTGGACCCACCACCCAGCTTCCCAAATTCACACAGCAGTAGCTTTCAGGCAGTTCTCATTTCTGGAAGGGTTATGAGCAGGTAAGGTTCTTCCATGCCTCAATGGGGAGGAAGATATAATAAAGGTATAACATACAGGAGACTGACTTTTTAGACACAGTTTGCCTGAAAAAGATCATCACTCTAGAAGATTAACGCACTGGCATAAGCTTATGGTCAGGATCTGCATGCCAGAGTCACCCACAAAGGGGTGAGTTAAGGTGCTGATTCAAAGTCCTGTCTGTGTTTCCCAACCTTACATAATTTGTTTGCATTCCTCTGAGAAATCAGCGTTCTAAGAAAGGAGTAGCCGGTACTATAAGGGGCTTTTACATCATATATGCATTTGTTTTTAAAAAATCCTTATATTTATTTGTTAATAAATGTTCAGAAGCCCATCATTTTTCTCATATCTGTGTGATATGAGGAATATTTTTTATTAGAAATATAGAGAGATGCTGTGGAGATTGACATATTATTTTTTTCTCCTTATCCTCAGACAAACTCTTCAGACTCAGAGAAAAAGTCCTCAACCCTGGTCTAAAATACTGTCCAGTGCTTATGGGTTATAAAATGAAAATCATCAAAACTGTCCTTGACAGGATGTTTCTTTCCATTAGTTGATTAAAATAGTTTATTGTTGCCTACAGCATCATTACTTTAAATGTGTTTTTTAACAAAGAGCAGATGTGGCCATGTCTTGCACTGTTTCTCTTTGTGTGGTTTCTGATACAGAAGTGAATCACTACCTTGGCAGATCCTCCTGTGGAGAGGGGAAGAGAAAGGTGAGGGGCTTAGCAATGGGCTGGGGTATCAGTTGGGGAGGTTGTGCTGCAGAAAGTTGGAGGCAAAACATGCAAACCTGCAAGCAGCAAACACTCAGAATAGAAAACAACCCAAAATCTGGAATTATCTGCCTGGAGTTGCTGTCTGTCTGCTCTGACAAAGCAAGAAGTGGGTTTTGGCATTTTTTGACTGACAGCTCTAACGTTTCAGAAAGGGCATGGAAGTGGAGAGTAGCTGATCCTAAAACATTAAACAAGGTTGCACCCCCATGAACTCTCACCTAGTCACTGCTGTTACAAAGAGAACTGAAAAAGTCCAAGTTTTTGAGATGTATGTTAAATTTCTTTGTTTCTTGTCTCATCCATATTTGATGGAGGAACTGAAATCTCAATACAAATCCTATTTCCAAATCTAGGGGTCATTTCAAGCAATAGTTTGTGTTAGTCCCTAACACAATTTTCTAAGGCATGTTGTCATCTGATGAAAATAGGGTCTTTCACTAGCAAATCTCAAATTATTTGCCATGTGACCTTATATTCAATAAATATTTATTTGAGAATCATAGGCTAATTAATTTGCATTGTTCCTGTTGTAATTCTATACATGCATATACTATACAATTAGAGAAAAACACAGACAGCCATGAGTAAATGTTGCTCATACAAAATGTTTCTATTACCCTTTACTTTTAAAATCATTAATAGATTATTAGGAGATATTAACATTGGAGACCATGGATCATATTTGCCTGTTAATGAAATCCATGAATTATACATTATTTGCTATGGAGAGTACTAGAAACAATATTCCTCCTTTCTAATAGCTATAAAAGTTGGAGGTTTCCTGGAGCACACATCATATCCCCTCTGCAATACCTTCTAATAGAAAGAAAGAAATCCAGCTTTTCAAAACAATCTCTCACTAAATGAAATAGATTTGTTTGTGTTGCTTTGCAGCACACAAGTGTGACAGTTCATTTTAAACAAAATAGTTTTAATAATGTCATTACTAATATCTATTTGGTCATCTCTCTGAAAAATGGTGTTTTAATAGGAATGTTTCATTTTAATAAATGGCAGAAGAGGCAAGCTGCCCTGAGTCAGCAGGAAGTGGATATACACCAGAGAACAGGCTGATTGTGTTAGATTCATCCAGAACATTGAACAGCACACAGACAGTCCAAGAAAAAGCAACTGGCTGTATTCAAATGATTAGTCTTACTGCTATGCTGTAGCACAGATTCACACATTCTTCTATTATTCCTTGACCTTCTGCCAAAAACTCCCACTTCAAGTAATAATTAGAATTAGTGTTTCCAGTGCATGCTTCCATCTTCCTAACAAACAGTAATGAAATGTGGCTTTTACAAAATATGCAGTTAATTAAACTTTTTTTTTTTGAACATTGTTTGATTAATACATTTCCCCTGTGCTAGCCCCTCATTATGCCTGACTACCTGGGATTGGTGAATTGAAAGAAAAGCGCTATCAATAGGATGAGTGAATTTTCAGAATTTTGTACTTTAAAACTGCTTGTGCTTTTTATTTTTTTTCCTTTTGGTTTTGTTTATGTCTTGGAATAAACCAAAAAGACGGCCTTTATTTGTAATCGTGCTTTTTTAAGTTGAGGACTGTACGTGTATTACATAACAACTCTACAAATACCCTCAGAGTGAATTTGAAGAACACATATATCAAGTGCTACAAGATAATAAGTGGATTTCTAGGCAAGCTTTTTGAAAAGGTGTCTCAGCACAGTATTGCTTAATAACACTATGCAAATAGATATTCTGATTTCATTTTTTAAAATATTATTTCATGCTTTTTTACTGTCTGCCTTAATTATCCAAATGCTGAACAAGTATAGTCTTTTGATTGATGAGAGTTCCACCCCTTTACCCACACCCCTGCAGATATGAGGCTCCACAGTTTAGTACCATAAATCACTGTGATTGTATAACTTAACTACTGTATGATCAGAGATCACATGCAGTCGTAGCCTGGATATGCATTCATCCTTCGTTATGAATGTTTTAGGGCTAAATTTATTCTGGATGTTTGGAGAAATTTCAGTTTCTTCATTTAAGAAAGCAATGCATTTTAAATAAGCAATTCTTGCAACAACTGGAAATAATCACAAAAGTCTTCTATTTGCAATCTTCATTAATGTGAGTTATTTCATCACTTTAGGAGAAATCTTTTCAGAGGAAAACAACAATTAAACCCCTCCCCCCAGGCTCTGACAGCTAAGGATCTATGGATCAGCCATTTTAGTAATTAACCACAATTCCTCTGATTTGTGAATTTCCAGATGATGAGGCAGGAAGCAAGTTACATCTTGGAGAAATTGCCCTTGGGAGAGAGGAAAAACTATTGCGAGGTTGACAGCACAACCTTGTACCAGCACAGTTTCCCTTCCCCAGCGGTTCAAGGAGTTCCAAGCACCCTCCTGTAAATCATCAGCTCACATCTATTTATTATCTTCCAGCCCAGTGCACAACACTATCTGTTACACACGGATACCAGCAATATTGCAAGGTGGACTCAAGGGATAAAAGACAGCAAACCCTGCACACCTCCTATGCCTGAGTCACACCCACTATAAAGCCAGGCTCTGTTCATAAAGCACATGTTGTCAGAAATGAAACAATATGAACTGTTGTGGTTCAGAGTTGGGTTTTTTTAGTGTTTCTCCAGCATGCTTGATCTTATAATCTTGATATCTTTGTGTTATTATACAGAGGCAAAATTTATCTGCATAGTAATGGACAAAATGTCTATGAAAATATTGCTATTCATTCAATGATTGTTGTTATATTTGGAGTAGGTGCCAGCCTCACTCTGTGATGCTTGTCCTGGAATATCAATAAATAAATCATAAAAGCCAATGCTTCAAATATTGAAAAATTCACACTTCAAACTGTGTTTTGAAGTATACTGAGAGCAATGGCTCAGATTGTCCTTTTGCTTTATATGAACAGAAGAAATTCAAAGTAGGAGGAAGTCTCTCCCGGGATTTGGCATAGGGGAGTGCCACAAACCATCAGCCTTCCTGTCTCTGCTGTGCCAACGAAGCCTCTCCTGGGATGTACCACGAGAAGCAGACAGTGTGTCTGGGGAGTTAATGTGGTTTCAGATGAAATTGTCTCCTGCAGAATCCATCTTGCCTGTTGTTTGAGTGCATGCAAAGGAGCCAGGCAGTGGTGAGGAGCCAGGCCACAGCAGGGCAGGTGAAGGCTCAGAGAAAAGTAGAAGCATCTTCCTACGACTCTTAAGTGAAGTTCCTTGCACCACAGACTTGTGCTGCTGGTGAAAATGGGATATCACGTCTCTTTTTCTCCTTCTGTCTGGAGCCCAAATTTGGTAAG
Source organism: Hylia prasina (assembly GCA_013397195.1). Lineage (NCBI taxonomy): Eukaryota > Metazoa > Chordata > Aves > Passeriformes > Sylviidae > Hylia > Hylia prasina. Next base: position 1,907,421 of record VYXD01006830.1, read on the forward strand.
AACAACTCACTGAAGTCCCCATTCTGTTGCCCATTTCACTCCTGACTAGTAGCAGATATCTAAATTACATGGTGTGATTGACAGCATTAAAAGGAGAAATGAGGGCAAATGTCCTTCTGAAAAGTACACTCTAATTCAAGCACGAGTGTTTGGGCTGATGCCCAAGTTGCAGAATGACTTTCCATGCCTTGCATTGTGCGGGGGACCACTAGACAATTCAAATGGATCTTTTTCTTTTGCTTTAAAAGCACTGAAATTAGCCAAAAGCTAGAAGTAGGAATGGTATTTTGTAGTAATTGTAAATGCAAAGCTAGACGAGCACTGGAAGTCACTCAGGTACATCTATTCAAAGGCCAAAAGAAAAAGCACTGCAGGTATTTGGTGCTTTATCTGATTAGAAAACAGCCTGGCACAGATGTGATTTCTGCTCCATATATCAAGCTATGGCAGGCTTTTGCTGCTTCATTATGAAAGCATCTGAAGTAAAATAGGTTTTGGAACATAAAAAATGACAAATTTGGAAAAATATCTATATGCCAGATGGGTGTAGGAAGAATCCTTGTGACAAATATATTATTAAGGGAATATGCATAAGGAAAGAAACCATGCCCAGTTCTTCCAGGGATGGACAGGCAGGAAGGTAGCGTCTCACTGCGTCTAATGTATTCTCATCTAATCTAAATCTAATTAATTATGTTGCATCGCTGACATACAATCTCGGCACGGCACACAACAATGGAAGGCCGCACCGGGGCTTGGGGAGGGCTGGCGGTTGCTTCGCCCTGCCTGTTTTTGCTGTGTCTCCCCGGGGAGCGCGGGTCGGGGTGAGCCGTCCCCGCCGGGGCACGGCAGGTGCCGGCGGCCGGACAGGGCGAGCCCAGCGCGGCCCCGCCGCCCGAGGCCGCTCTCGGAGGGCACAGCTTCTCCGCGTGTTTCGTGAAGAAATAGGAGCATTTTGGCAGTGGCTGTCTTACGCCACTCGTGCTCTTGGAGCTGCGTTCGGTGTCTCGGAGCTGCGTCCCGCGGCGCCCGGGAAGACAGCTCAGCGCGCAGCTCCCGGTGTGGGAAGGGCGCTGCAATCCGAGCTCGCCCACCTGAGCTCCCGGCTCGGCACACACGGCGCTGTGTGGGACAGCTCAGTGCCGCAGGGCTGGGCAGACACGGCGCGCAGAAAGAGGCTGAGCTCCGGTGCCAGGAGGGTCCCGGGCGGGCGGCAGCTCTGGGGTGCGCCACAACCCGGCCCTGGGGCGGCACTGGTGAAAGGGGTCCCTGGAAACTTCAGCTTTGCAGTGGGGGGCCCGTAGGATCCTTCAGCCCAGACGGGTGGGGCCAGGAACCAGCCTGTAGACCCTCGAGGAAACATCACTGCCTCTTGTTGGAAGCAGGCAAGTCAGTATTTCAGCTTTAGTGTAAATAACCGCACTAAAGCTGAAATACTCTGGCAGGCCACTCCCGTCTGGGTGGCTGACCAGACCTGATGAGGTCTTAATAGCAGCCAGAGGAGCTGCAAGGAGATATTACACACACTGATAGGGGTTTCAGCCTTTGGTCATTCCCAAAGATGATAGCATACCTGGTTTGGATTCAAGGTGCAAATGATCCAGCCATGATTAATGTGTTCAGAACTGAAACAGAAATGGAGGTAGGGAGGGTGGTATGGCAATTGTATCATTTGGCTTCACATAATTTGATTTTACTGATGCCTCATCCACTATCTGATTACTCTTTTCCTATTTAAACCCAGCCAAACCAGGAGGCTTTTGCTCACGGGCTTTTAGTACTATTTTATTTGGCAGTTATGGAATAAAAGAATTTTAGTATTGCCTTAGAATTTCTCCTGACATCTATCACAACCAATCCAGCTCATATGTGGGTGAACTGTGTTTTGATCCAATTATAAAATTCTATTGGAGTCTTGTTACATTCTTATCCCATGTGCATGTTGAAAAATTCAAGAGCAAAAGAAAATTCTACAAAATGTTTCTCATTTACTGTAGGCTTATAAACCCGCATCACACAGTCATTTGTGGAGGCTAATAGCAAGCTAGAAAAACAGCATATTCTTTGGGAAAAAACCCACCCTGTTAATCAGCGCAAGACTTAGAGGGAGAATAGTACAATCTGTGTATAGATATTGCTGACAATCATCTTTTGGAGACACAGCCCTATTTTTGTTAATTGTAGCACTGAGAACTTTGTTGATATTCATCCCAGAAGTTACAATGAAAAAGGATCTGCCAGTCTGAAGACATTTTGGAGAGTGCATAAAAATGACAAATTTGAAAGAACCCAGACACAAAATGACCAAGGTAACACATAGCTAATGTCCCAATGGATTTCAATGACTATAATACTTAAAAATGAAGATACTTTATACACTCTTAGCATCTCTATAGCAAAAATGCATTATTAAATCAACAGCCCATGCACTATTTGATTACCATGATGGAGAAGTTGATCTAGGATATTTCTGTCTCAACACTTCCACGTGTCTTCAGGCTACAAAATATAATAAAAGGAATTAGGTGTCTTCCTTGCTCCTCGGCCATAGAAAGCCATGCAGAGGAGCAGCTTCACAGGCAGAGTGCTGCTCCCAGGAGAGGAAATGCACCTGCTCCAAAGCTTTCTGCTCCATCCTGGTGGAGTCTTTCACACACCTACAGTCAGAATCCCCATCCTAGAGCTGGGAGGTGCCAGGACCAAGCCAGCAGCCCTGAGCAAGAGCCAAGCAACAGTTGGCAGGGCCAGGGACAAGTCTGGAGCTCAAACTTCAGCTGGGAGCTGCTCAGCCACATGGAAAACCCAACTGCTCTTTGACTTTCCCAAATACTGCTTGGAATTCATCCCTTTCAAGTGTCCTGTGGCTGCCCCAGGAGCAGATGCTGCGTGGCACTGCTGGGATGGACCTCACTGCCTTTCCCAGCTGGGCTGTGCCCTCCATGTGAACCCGAGGCCAGCATGCTCCAGAGCAGCAGCAAGGCTGCACCCTGCACTGCTGGGCTGGCTCAGCCTGCCCATGCTGCTGCTGTGAGATGTGCAGGGAGAGGCTGGGTGCGGAACAGCCAGCAGTGGTCACCAAAGCTGAGCAATCCAGCTGTGTGCAAGGATGAGAAGTGCATGTGTGCTCACAAACCATGTCAGCTCATTCCCAAGGCTGTCTGCTCTTGGGTACATCAGTTTGGCCTCTGAGATTCCAGTATCTTGATAGTTAGCCCCCTTTTCCTTATTTCTAGGGTAGAGACAGGTTGTTGGTCCCCCATTCTGGAATGCTGTCTGTGTTTCTGGGCTCCATGGGAGGCAGATAAACATGGCCCCTCTCCCCGTGGCTTCCCCTGGTCACTCTGAGCCCCATCATTAAGCTCTGACACAAAAATCTGTTTAGTCACAGAAGCAGATTGCTTCCATGAAGTGCAGAAATGTAATTTGCCAGTACTTAAGCTACAATATTAAATACTAACATGAAGCTCCTTCCCCTTTTCAGTCCTTTATGGCAAAAAATACTTGGTGTGAAATCTTGTTTCTACAAGGGGCAATGATAAAATCTGCATCAGTGACAGTGCAGCTTCTGGCCTTCCTATGGTGAGTGATTTTATTGGTTTTGCATTTAAAGCTGTTCCAATGCATCAGTGCTTTCATTGCCAGTCCAGAGCACTCCTACACTTGCAAAGCTGCTGAAGAGGTTGTCTCATATTGCCCTCGCCCCAGTCATGTCCCAGGCAGCAGGACAGCCCTGCTGGGTTTATTCTCCAGTGGCAGTGGGCAGTGTTTCAGCTCTGAGGCAGAGCACACTCTGAGAGACGCCCCAAGCCAACACGCCTCACCTCAGGCTCCAGCCCACTGTAGTTAATCATTAAATAATTCTCCTGGTGATGTTATCCAGTGCTGATAAATTACAGATTTCATTGTTTTGCCTGGAGCAGCTTTAAATTGTGTTAATTTCATTGAAGATTGACACTGGCTTTTATTTCCTTTTGCTACTGTTTTGTCCTGTAAAGCAGCACACACTACAGACTTCAGATTGCTCATATAATTGGTACAATAGATTTTTTTCTTATATTTGGAGAAAATTTTAATCACAGCCTTTGAAATACCAAGAACTTTGAGATCAATAAATTACTAATGATAGTGTATTAGAAGAGGAACAATATCACAAATCAAATAGCTTTTAAAACAAAAACCCCTTATTGTTGACCGTGTTTGTTTTACATGTGATCTCAGAATGATTTCTAATTTTATACAGCAGTGAATTTATTCCACCTACAATACACGTTTCTGACACAGGGTTTTTCTCAAAAACTGAAGATAAAATACATTATACATCTTCCTGATGAGCCAAACTCTCTCTCATCGGTCTGATTCTCTCCTTTGGCAAAGGAAAAAAATATCCCCAGGTAGTCCTACTCTTTTCAGGCAGAAGAAAAAGGCTGTTTTAAGTTACCGGGATCTTGATCTGTTCTTTGATGACAAATTCCACCTATTTTGGAACAATTAACATAACAGTTCAATGTGTATTGAAAAAAAGCATATGGAAGATTTTGGAGCTGTAATTTACAACTAAAAAATTATATTAAATAATTTCTGTACCAGCAACAATGTGACACTATACAGTAGATCGTTGTGGTAAATAAGAGAAGGTTTTGATTGTGCACTACTGTAGCTCCCCAAGCAGAATTGAGTTCAACTAGGAAATATTGAATAAAACTTCATACCCCTTCTGAGGCTCCATATCACGGCTGGTATTTTTAATAGAGGTCTCTCTCAATATTTTCACTAGGGTACTGGGGTTTCCTTTGGTGGGGTTTTGTATTTATTTTTTTTTTTTAAGCACATGGTGTAATGCAGTCTAACCCCCCACTTTGCTGTAAATGTGCACAGAAATTAATTGAACAATAAATAAGATGTCAGTTGCCCTGAGGCACTGATAGTATTAATGCCCCTGACCAGCCTCACCTGGGGCATCCCACCCCCCTCAGGACTCAGGATTTAAGCTCAGCCCTTTTCCTCCCTTGTTTCCCAGCCATGCTGTAGGGCTGCTGCTCTCCATCTCCTGGTGTGTGCTTGCTGCTGGTGTGGGCTCTGGCCTGTGCCTTGGTGACAGAGCTGTGCTGTCAGTGTGGACCTGGCTGCCAGTCTGCAGAGTGTACCTGGTTTTGAGCCTGACCTGCAGGTTCTCCCCTAAGCTTGTCCCCCAGGCCTGTGCCATTGCTATGAACGTGCCTGAGGTTGAAGCTGCCCTGCTCTCCCCACCAGCAGTTTTGTGCCTGGCCCTGATCCTGCCTCCCTGTCCTGCTGGAAAAAGATGTGGATTAGTTGAGGTAAGTAAATACTTTAATAGAGTTTACTTAGCCTGGAGGAACCTACCCTGCCCCATGTCTCTATAACCTATTTCTTATTAGAAAGGCAAGATTTCTTCGGAGAATAAAAAAGTGGCTAGATTTGATATCTTGGATCATTTTTTCTGCAACAGCTGTTCAGATCTAGTGTTCCAGACTTTTCCTCAGAGACATGGGGATGGGGGCTGCAGCTCCTGCAGGGGTGCAGCTGGTGGAAGCTGAGCTGACACAGCTGCAGCTGAGGCTGTGCTCTCCTTTGATCTCCTGTGCAGTCAATGGGTTTCTGTGGGTATTAGTGCTTGCTCACCTGCCTGATCTTGTGTCTACCTGTTCTGTGCAAACCCAAGCTATTGGTTGAGAATTTTGTAAATCAAAACACAAGCCTCCTGCCATCCATGTGTTCTGTGCAGGCAATGGTACAAGATTTGGGGTGGTGGCATTGGGAGCTGAGAAGAAGCTGGAGGATTTGTCTTAACTTGTTTTTTTTGGGACAGTGTTAGACAATGAGTTGATCCAAATTGCATGGATTGTCTCAAGAGAAGAACTACAGTTATTTGCTGCATAATGGATCAAGTTAAGGTTCTCCAAAATACCTCCTCAATAAACATCCAGGTCTTAAGAAATCTGGGGCACTGTTTCATGTATTTAGCAGAACAACTTACACATGTAGGCCATTTAAAGAAACGGGATAAAGCACATTATGTTGCATTTCTTTACTGTTTAGAAAAAAATATGGAAAGCAGTGTCACTTCAATGGTTTTCCTATATATTTGTCCAACTCCATACAAGGCTTATCTGGCCTCCAGGAGGACAGAGGATAACTACCTACAGGTTTCAAGCCTTACACTTATTTAAGCTACTGCTTGGGCAGTTTTTCCAGTTTTCCTTTAAAAATGTGAAACATTCTCTCTTTATTTTGCCAGGTTCTGATAGGGCAAGTTTGAAGGAGAAGCAAGAGTCTGATTCTCTGGGATAAGTGCAAGGGTGTCTACAAGTGTATTTGGATGTGTGTCTGTTTAAATGTTGTATTAGTGTGAAGGTAATAGAAGAATATGGACTTCATCCCACAAAGTTGTAGACTGGAGCACCTGCCAGATCAGACCCTTTACATGTGGGGTCTGATTGGCATAATCTCTGGATGTTTTTTGTTTCCAACTGCTCTACATAGATTAGCCTGGAAGATTAAAAAACCTGTGGGTCCCTCCAAGTACTTGGAATAATATGTTCTCATTTTAAAAATACAGTTGAATATATTGAGGAAGGGAAAGAAAGGCATGAAATCAAGACTTTAGAAGCAAGGCAAAAAGTCACAATGTTTGTTTCATGATATATCTCGGATCTTACCACCTGGAGAGGTTTGAGAAGCAGACCTTTCAAAAAAAAAAAAAAAACCAGAATAATAAAACAACAATAGTAAAAAGCAGTGGTGAGGTACTTCAGAAATCTACATTTTACAGAAGCGTAATCTTGATTTAAAAATACAAAAACACTGTGACTCAAAAGAGGGAGAGTGTGGGTGTTTGCTGGGGATGAGTCAAAAGAGAAGAAATTTCAATTCCAGAAAGCAAATGCAAAAGATGAGGCACTGTAAGTAGAGCCTGCAAAAAGGCAGACCAAATTTATGCATTTGTTCTTCATCCAGGGTTCACCTCCATGCTATGCAGAAGTCATTGATTAACTGACATTAGATTGAAATGGGGCAATTAGACAGAGTAAAATGTCTACAGCATAAATTATACAAGAAAAGTGTCTGAAGAGAGCCTCCCCTTTGTCTTTAAGACTTGCCAGCTGTTCCTTTTCTGCCTTGTGATTTTTACCTTTCCAGATAAGCATATTCCTTTCTCTAAATCAATCTGACGGAACAGTGCTAACTGTATATCACAGGGTACAGCTGTATGTCCAGATACATTTTTAATAGGTCAGCCAGTCCAGTGGCAAGATAGCACTGATTCATGTGAGCAGATGAGGAGGAAAATGATGCTGTGGAAGCACCTACAGCAGATACCGCTGCACACTTCCTTGGCCCTGATTACTTGGAACAGTTTGTCACATGCTTGAACTGAAACATGTGCTCTGGTCCCCTTTGTAGTCAGTGAATCAGGCGTTCAGTCTTCTACAGTATTGAAGATTAATTATAGGAGTTGGAAATCCTGCTGTTTTCCAGTATAAGTAATGGAAGTAAATCACTGATTCATTGAAAAAAGAAAGCTGAGGCAGTTCTGTGGCTATGCTGGCTCAGTGCTCTTCACTTGTAACAGTGCAAAATGTGTTTAAATGCTTTTTTGCAACAGGAGCAATGAAAACCGGGTGGGTTTTTTTTAGAAACAGATTGCTTTAAGACTCCTCTTGTGGTCGTGGCTAACACAGTGTGATCTAAAAACACCTTAGTAGTGAGTTCAGCTTGTTTTTAAAGGAAACCTGCTCTTTGCCGTGGTCCTGGAGTTGTGTGAGTCTCCATGGCACCAACATGCTTTTGCTCTTCCTCCCATCCCACTGCCTAAAGAGCTGTGGGCGGTTAATGGGGCTACCTAAACTAACCCTTCTACAGAAGCACAGAGTAGTTTGAGATGCATCCAAGCTGCCATTTTCAGCTGCAGTTTTTACAGCCTGTATCCATTTACCAAGTCCAGACCTGACTGACTGTCAGTCACAGCTAGGGCAGCAGAGCCACACTTTTATCTTTTTTCATGTCAGGGCTGAACAGGGTTTAAAAGTGGGAGATTTGCACAGGTCCATCTGGTTGGGGACATTTGATTTGTTCTCAGGGTTGTATTTTGCTTCATATAAGGCTGCTCTGAGCTCTGACAGGACTGGGAAAGGCAGCCTGCCCTGATACACTCGGGACTGAGCTGGGCGTCTTTACAGTGCAGTGTGCACTGAAAGCCTCTGAAGGACTACAAGAAGTTTGGCTTTTGTCCAGTATAAGGAAAGCAAGTCTCAGCATCCACCTGTTTGAATAACACAAGGAAAGATCGCTTGGCTGTGCTGTACAATGACATGCACTGGGCTGTTGTAAATAATCTGGACATTAAGCATTTCCTGATCTTCCCTTTACTCATGATAAAAAGATGAATACATGAGCTTTTCCACTGTAGAATAAAATACAATTTGTAGTGTGGCCACGTAAGAGGAAGACTCGATATTTTGTAAAGCCCAGGTTATTGTTTACAACATGGGGAAAGGGGAAATGGGTGCTTAAAATTGCTATCGGCCTGTGCAAAGGGCTTCAGCAAATAGTCAGTCTTGTGCTGTGTGCAAGATTTAACAGTGAATTGGCCTGAACTGGTGGTACCTGCTGGATGACCTCTTCAGTTTTGCATTTAACTTCCAACAGATTGTCCATGTAATTCAAGCGGTATTTTCATCCATTCCTTTTCAGGCCTTTGTACAGAAAGGCATACTTGCTATTTCTGTGTGGTCCTAGCATAGCACAGGTCCAGAGCCACACAAATCTGATGGTACCTCCCCACTTACCTGCAGCAGTTAATACCTGATTGCAGTATTGTCAGGACAGCTTCAAGCATAGGAATTCCACAAAAATCAGATGTTTATCCTTTTTGTTCAAGTTTAATGTGCCCAGCCAAGCAAAAAGGAAACGAGCTGAACATTTGGCTAAGTGGCATTTACATTATTTTTATGCTGGGCTTTATCTGACGTGTCAGACACACACTTAGTATTTTATAGACATGTCTCCCAGCCTTCAAAAATACAGATTTATGATTTTGAAAATATTTTACCTAAGCTGAGAGCATTTAACTTTTCATAATTGGGTTGAAGGGTTGTACATATCTCACCCAGTCCAATCTGAAGAAAAAGTGAAGTGTTTCCATTTTTCATGTATAGACCATGAAAAGGTGAAGGTTGACTCTAATGGTAATATATAAAACATGATAGAAATGTAAACCAAGCCAGTCTCAAATGTTCTTGTTTGGTAATTTCTTGGTGGTAAGGAGTATTTATACAGCACTGAAGTTAAAATACTGAATATCACAAAGCATGATGATTTTGTACACTGAATTTTATAACTCATTTGAAGTGAACCTGTCAGTCATCATTAATGGTCTGTGAAACCCTATCCCAAGCTGGTGCCAAGTCTTTCCCACAGAAACATTGTGATAAGCTCTGCTGTGTTCACAGTAAATCAGAGTTTCACAATGAGTTACATGATAAGCTTTGCAGAATTGCACAGTAAATCATTGTGTTGAACAATTACACAGTAAGCCTCCTTAGTTTTTTTCTTTATGGGAGTGTCTGTCAGTAATGGATAAAAGTCAATATTCATATTTTTATGCCACTTCTACTACCAATCTCAAATACAATTTATGGCACTTCTTAAGGTTGTTGGTAAGACCACTCTGTTAGCCTTGTATGCCTGCACGTCTGTGATACGGCTAATAAAGTACTGGGGGACAGTGCACAAGGAGCTTAGAGAAGTCTAAAGGCATCACTGAGGATGACTCAGTGATGGGAAAGGCAGCCTTGGCTTTTAGTGGAGCTCTGCCAGTTTACACTAGCTGAGCTGCCTTTTGTCTTGATTCTCCAAGAAGATATGTACTAGGATTTCCAATTTATGTAGGGATTCACATTTACTTTGCTCTACCTTGGTTTTCATTGTTCCATTCAATTTTTTTGTCAGCATTGCTATAAGCAGCATCTTTCTTCCTAAACTCTGTTTAATTGATTCTTGTGGTTTACAAGATCATTTCTCTCCCTTACCAGCTCCTCTTATGTGATTTAACCTCTGCACCTATTTGATAGGTCCTATCTCAATTTATTTTTCACCCCCAAATTTCAGCTCTTTAGCTTCAGCTGCCTCCAAGACATCTCCCACTGATGTTCCCTCGTCTTTCAACACTGCAGATGAACTTAGCTTCTTGCTTTTCTCACAGCCTAGTGCCTGGTGCCCCTCCCTGCCTATCTCCAGGGCTCAGACTTGCCTTGTTTGCTTTGGTTTCATCTCCTCCTCCCTCTCCATGTCTCGCTGCTTCCTAGAGACTTGCAGGGCCTATTGCCAAGTGCTCCAAACATACAGCTTGCATTCTTCTTCCTTGGCAGAGCCTCCTAAACTCCCACTACTCCACCCTTTGTATGCCACTTCAAAAATGCACACCTTCTAATCTTCCAATCTTGATGAGATGAAACAATAATAAACAAATTTCCTGGTGCCATTTCAGCATGGTTCCTTCAGGTGTATAAATTGTTGGTGTCAGGTTGTAGGAGATGTCTGCCTTTCAAAGAGCAATTCGTTTGCATTAATGTTGCCTCCATAAAGCATCAGGTACTGGAAAGGGCTCCCATGTACACCAAAACTGCAGGAGCCAAAGCCCCATCTGCAGCACAGCAGAAAAGCTCTAACATCAGGGGCTGTAGCTCAGGTTTGGGCTGGCTGAAGGGCTGGCCTTGAGTGGGAACTGTGGAGTACAAGCCAGGAGATAGTTACTGAGGCCCTTTTACCTCTTTTGGAAACCCACTGCAGACACAGGAAAAAAAAAAAAAAACAACCAACAAACCCACAAGAGAGGATCTCACTGAAAAATAATAAGAAACCTTGACACAATGCTTTGTGTGGTTAGAATGACCCTTCACATTTGTTTTATTGATGAATGTGTTGTTAGGAAAAGAAAATATTTTGGCTCATGAGCTTAGAGCTGCTGCTGTCTTCTAAAATCCTTGCATGAGTCATTACCCTTTAAGTGTACATTAGAATTGCTAGTGGTAATCTGTCCTGTATGGTGGTGAAGTCAGGAAGGAGCTCAAGTCTCTGCCAGCCAAGGTTTGTTGCAATCACTGAGAGTAAAATTCATGATTTCTTTTGTCTGTTTGAAGTCACCTTACTGTTTTCTATAGATGTTCAGTTGAGGTGGTTGTGAGGTTAGGAAGAGGGAAGGAGAGGTGAGAAATATGGAGTCCTTTCTACTCTGCATGCAAGGCAGATCATGTACAGCAGACATTGCTAGTTTAAAAGCCCTTGAGAGGATGTCACATGGCTCTGATGTACTAAGATATGTGCAACATCAACACTTGCTGCCCTGATTTGAAATGTCATAAAATGAGCTGTGTACACTTGGTGCAGAAGGCTGTGTAGCCTCAAAGATGTGTAGGTAGTATATTACAGCTTTTTTCTGTGTGGTGTGCATCTCTTGTGGCCAAACTAGAGATTAAATCCTGTCTTGTAGCCAGCCAGTGAAAATACTGACACATGCTGTTGTACGAGCAGCCTCCAAACGTGGCACAGAACAGGGGTGTTCCCCTTTTGTAGGGGAGCTGCCTTTGCTGGGATGCAGGAATCCTGCAGTTTAGGTCTGTGATTGGGGTGTGTGTGCTTGCAGAACATGATGGGGGAACCCAGAAGGCTCTGGGAAACCCGGAATGGGATGAGGCTGTCAGGACAACAGTCAGACCTATATGGGACCCTCATATGTACAAGTGTAATGTATGTATTGACACCAACTTATTAAAGCAGATACTTAGGAGTCAAAGATGAATTTACAAAAGGGTTTCATACTTGGGACCTGGGCCTTTGAAGCTGTTGTTCCTCTCTTTTATAAAATCGGGAGACATGCTGAAATTGCAAACTGCCTTGTCATCCCTGGAATCAAATCTTCAAGTGAAGAGGAAATCTTTTCTTTTTCCTAGAAAAGATGCACTTGCTGGGTCTTTTCAGATACCATTTCTATTTGTGACAGGAACTTTTTCAAGGAAATGAGCAGAAGGTAGAACAGCATGCTGCTTCTGATTGTACATTTCTTAATATGCTTTAGAAATATACACACTGGCAACATTTTTACAAGAAAATGCCTCATCTTTCATTAAAGAATGACTTATAAAAAAAAGCCTTGACTTTTGTATGGCTGTGTATTTCATTAGGTATATTTCATACTTCCCTAACAACTCCTAAATGGCAAATAGTCCTGAGTAGTACTGGGAAAGCAATTTGCTTTAAATGGTTCATTTAGGTGAATTTAGCAATTTTATTTTGTGTATAAACTGAAAAGCATTTCTTAGCTCAGCTTTTCGCCTTACCAGAATACAGGTGTTTAGTTATTGACAGAGATCATGCAAAATCTCTGCAAGGCAGCTTAACAAAACCAAAAATACTTGCTTTCCAAATGTTATTTTTAATTACTCCAGATCCAATACTTGGACAATACTAGGATGAGCAGGTAGAGTGAGATTGTTTGACACTAAAGGGGAACACATCTGATTTCATCAGATTTCCTGTAAGCTATAGGAACTGTGTGTGCCAAAAAGCACCTCAGTGTACACCAGCTCCAACATAGCACCAGAAATCAAGTTCTGAGTGTTTTATAAAAATGTTTTTCCCAAAAGTCATCTTGTAACTTTAACCCTCCTAACATGCTTCTTCTAGCATAAATGCCTATGAAGCAAAACAAAAGCACAGAGTAAACAGAAAAGCCAAGCCCAAAAATATTCAGGCTTGCAGTGAAATCATAGTGTATTCTTAAGCTATGATTTCTCTTATTCCTCTTTATTACCCTTATTTACCCTTCCTTTATCCTGATGCTTGAATTAAGCCAGTATGTGAGTGCTTTTCTTCTCTGAATGTCCTTTAATTTGACAGCCTCATGGCCTCAGTGCCCTTTTTTGCCAAATATTGCCTTTTTGTGGACACAAGTTAATTCCTATCATATTGTGAGACAGGCTTGTGCACAGTGAAAGCCCAGCTTGCAAACTGCCTTGTTTCTTTCCAGCCCCTGAGGACTTCTGAATGTGTCAGTAAGAGCAGATAAAACTATCAGCATGTTCCTTCTGCTTTCTTCTGAAATTTTTCTCAGCTGTATCCTAAAACATGGGATGTTTGCTTTCTTTCTTTCTTATTTCACCCACTACTTGCCCCATCCACTTTCTTTCCATCTCCCCCATTTCCCACCTCCCCTGTAGGAATGCAATGGCAATATATCTTCACTTAGTCTGCAGTTTGTTTGCATGGCTGGAAGGAAGTTCAATGTCACTCATGAGACTTTACACCTGCCAAAGCAACAAGCAAAGTTTGACCCTCATTCCGACGGATTATTTAGAACTTCACGCTCCTTGGAGAGTTGTAGTGTCCCAAAGGAGAAGCTGGGTGCTACTACAAATATTTCTAGTAACAACAGATTTAATGTGCTTTATGTAAGATAGATACTGTTGAATAGATGCTATTTCAGATGTAAAATGAATTTTTTTCATTGAATATCACAATTCAAGTTTCAAGAGCAGAAATATAATAATGGCATTTTTATTGATAGTTGAAACTTCAAAACTTTATTTGGACCAATGGAGGTGATGCAGAAATAGCAGTTTTTAGCAAAGGGCCTTCTGCCTGGCCTGACCTGTGTTCCTGTACTTTGTTTTTAGTGTACATCTGTCCTCCTTGTTTTTGGTGTATGTCTTGTTCTCCTAATCCCTGATGGCAGTGACTTTACTCCTGAGTGATGGAGACTGGGCTAGGATCAGAACTGAGTCCTAAAACTCATTGGTTTGGTGACATTACTCAAAATTATGACAAATAGGGAAAGGAGATGGATAATTGCTCTAAAGACATTAAGTGATTAGTGATGGGTGAACATGATGTTTGTGGTCTGATAAGAAAAGCACTCAGAAAACTAAACACACATTTTCCAAAGCACGTCTGGTGGGGATGGGGGTGATGCAAGGCTGCTGGTGCACCCTTGAGACTTTCTCCATGTCCATCTGGATGTGTAGCAGAGGGGAGTAGTGCTGCCAGTGGCACTCTGCCACGTGGGGCAGGTATCCCCAAAGAGAGGGCTGGTACGCACAGAATTGTTGGGTTTTTTTCTTATACTTCCATGGGCAGATTGTTATTTTATGAGGAATTTTCAGATTAAGGTCTAGACAACCTAGAGAGCCTTTCCATAGATCCACAAACCCTCTGAGCCAGCGTGTTGTATTTATCTCTTAAGGAACCTTGTCATTAGGCTCAAATTAAAAATGAGCTGTCAGTTTCTATTAATAATTAATGCTGAAATGTTAGCACTTTGAAAGACTGTTTCAAGTGTAACACATTCCATTTAATGCTGAACAGTTTTATATTTACAGTAATTCCACCTTTCATCCCTTAATGTCAACCTCTAAATCTTTAATGCTTTAATCACACTTCTTATTTTGATATCCCAAGTGAGCTGTTCTAACCTGTGTCCGCTCCCTTTCGATAAGGTGCACATTTTATACTGGAAGGTTAGTCAGCAGCACTTGTTAATTATTAAGGAAAACAAAATGCTATTGCTGGAAAATTATGTTTGTTCCCAGCTGTATGTGTTACCTTTAATCTGTACTGACAAGAAGCAAGAGGAATCATAAAATAATCAGAGGAGCCAGGAGAGAGGATTGTTTGTGAAGAACATTACCCAGCAGAAATTTAGACAGCCTTGATTTGATTCCATAAATGAACCTAATTACTGGGTAATGTATTGTTCTGTGGAAATAACATACCTGTAAAATCCGTAGCTAAAAGAAGGCTGTGAATTTGAAAGCAGATGACTTTTGATTTCAAGCTGTGATTCCTATAGCATATTCCTGGACAGCACCAACTCAGTGAGAGCTTTGGTCTTGTGTGGAGGCAACACAAAAATTGCCCATCCTGCAGCATGTGTCTGTGAGCCAAGTTCTTTATTTGCAGCCTTCCAATTGTGAATAGGGGAAAATTGTATGGAGAAATGGGCCACCTAAATGCATTGTGAATTTTTCTTTTTAGAATGCTTCTTTGTCTCCTGTAAATATCCAAGATAAAATAAATACTTGGAATTTTCTTAACTGCAAGGCAAATAATGAATATGCTAGAGAACTAGAAAAGGCACTTAAATTACTTCCAAAGAAAGCAGATATTTTTGAACTTGTAGTTATAAAATATATTTCTCCAATTTGTTTCCCTTGATGTTTCAGAATAACTCCTTGAAATGAGGTGTACGTATACAGTTACAGGATCAAGTTTACATAATATTAATGGATTATAGAGCAATATTAAACTAATAACCTACTGCCTAATTACTGGGATCAGTAGAATGAGAGACCGCCTTGTGTCTGGCAGATTCCTGTGCCACATATAACATACCTTACTACCAATTTATGTTAGCAATTTGTTATTCATGCATGTGTTTTCTGGGATAGATACTTAAGACTGTTATCCATATCTTTTCCCACAAGTGCTATTGCATGGAGAAGGCAGAAAGATGTTTCACTGTAACAGAAACCTCAGCTTGGCCCTTCCTTTGCAGAGATTGAAAATAAGGTCTGGTGCTGGGGAGGGACCTGCTCTGGCCTTTGGGAGCCCCTGTGGATGGGCCCCATAAGGCTGTCCTTGTATGGACCATGTTTTAATTGTATCTGTCACTGGGAAGAAACCCAGCCTCTGAATTTGAATGCTAAGCATTTTCCTTTGATGATGTGTTATTTCTTTTATTCCCCTGCCTCACGTGCCCCTTTTCCTTCACCTTGTTCATAGGCATGTTTGCCATAGGTGTACTTGAACATCTCTCCATTGGCATTGCATTGCTAGGTGAGAGTTCAAACACGTGCGCAACTCACAGCAAGTACTACCTCACATGACAATTCATTTGAAATCAGGGGACTGTTAGCCTGAGACCCCAAAAAATCCCTATCCTGTTTGGCCTGCCATTCCCACTCAGGCAAACACAGTGCTGTGTCAGTCAGGTAGTATTTTGCACCCTTTTCACCTAGGTGCTAGTGAAAGCATGGTGTGCAAAGTGAGGAAGTTTCCATACTGTATTATGATCAGTTCTAGCAGTATTTCCACCAAAGATGCAAGTATTTCGCTGAGACCAAGCAGCAGAAAAAGAAGGTAGGATTATCTCAGCTTGTGAACTCAGGCTTGTATTATCAGCTCTCAGCAATATTATCTGCTTCTTTTATCAGGCTCTCATTGTCTGGGCTTTTTTATAATTATATGAAGAGTGGATGAAGTCCTATTAAGTTGTCTGTGACTAGAAAAAGAATTACCACGCGGATGCTTTCAATCCTCACTGGCATGTAAAAAAGGCATTTGGAGTTTACTGAACCTCTGCCTAGCACATCAAAAAAGAAATCGAAAAATTCCTGCTGATACATTATCATGCCAGCATCCACTTCTGTATTTTCTTGCTGTGGAGACATGCACAACGTACAGGAAAGACTTAATATTTATAAGATGCCCAACAGGACTAAAAAAATGGACATGTGTAGAATATGTACGTTATTCATTACAACCATGATTAGTGTTTCTATATAATGTGTTGTTAAAGCACAGTGGATTCTTCTAAGTTTACAAGTTTGTTATGAATTGATTTATTCATGAAATGCTTTGTTTCTATGACAACTTTATTGGTTTGCCTGTGGTCTAAATACATATAGGCATGGCAGGAATTCTACAGTACAAAACAAATTACATGCTCCCACCTGAATGGCTTGATGCCTTTAGGGAATGTACAGAAATAGTCCACAATGAGGGCTGAAATCG
The DNA here is from genome assembly GCA_013397195.1 of Hylia prasina. Taxonomy (NCBI): domain Eukaryota; kingdom Metazoa; phylum Chordata; class Aves; order Passeriformes; family Sylviidae; genus Hylia; species Hylia prasina. Next base: position 1,924,227 of record VYXD01006830.1, read on the forward strand.
CCATAGACTGTGCCAGTATGAGAGGGGCTTACTTAATAAAGAAAAATGCTTAAAGGTCTTCCACAGCTTCCAACTCTGCAGTAAAAGCAAAAGATGGAAACGAAGAAAGGAATCTGGTAGGAAAACATAAAAGCGACCCAAAACCCAATTGCAGAGATGCAGAGTGTATTCAAGGAAAAGCCACAGATCAAAGATGAGTACTCTCCCTCAAATAGAGCTTGCAAGAAGCTATTAATATTCATAACAGATGTAGACCTACAAAAGAAACTGGAGAGCTATTGTTTAGTAAAAAATTAGTGTGAAAGTATAGGACATTAGTTGATAAAAGGATAGGCAGGCTTGCTAGGGCAACACAAAATGGCATCAGAGAAAAAAGTCAATAAGTGCATCAAATAACAGAAATGAAAATACAAGAGCAATAATTAAGACAGGGACTTGGAAGAGAGGTCAGAGACCTAAACAGAGTAATGGTTTTCAAAGCATGAAAGACAAAAGTTATGTAGCAGTGCTTCTATGAGTGACCCCATGACACAGGGGTCTCTCCAAGACACTATTGTAAACTAAGATAAAATGATGATGCTTTGGCTGCTTCTGTCCTGTGTGCTGCAAAACCTTTTGGGTAAGGATAAGCAAGAGCACTGGAAACTGAAACAGGCTCTTCTGTTCCATCACCCATAATCTATCTGCTTTTCAAAGCAGAAGCAGCAGAGAGTGCACTTCCATGCAAAAGCAAGTTTTCCAGCAATGTTTTTTAATCTAAACAAAGCTGCATGGTATTCTGGATCATTTTTAGAAAATTGGTATGAGAATTTCAAAGGGAAGAAGGGGCACTGATAATCCTCTGCCTAGCCTGAAAGCCAGCATGAAAATGCCTTAAATTAGAGCAAACCAGTGCAAATGCAAATTCTGTATTGGTAAACCACAGACTGCATCTCTAGCTCTTTTGCCTCTCTCAGGAACCTGTGCTGTGGTTTAGGTGTTTCCATGCTCACTTGGCTCAGACCAGGTTTTTGCCTTGTAATTTGGGTATTGGGCTGAAATTGAAGTAGTTCACTGATTTTTGTCTCTTATCATAGAAGGTTCAGAGGATGGGAAGATTCTACAGCACTATGGATTTAAGGATGCACTGCCTCCCTGGCACAGCGGTGATGCCAGACTGTAAAGCCAGTGGGGTTTGGTACCTAAGATTTGGCTCAATGAGTGCCTTAGTCAAATTAAATGTTAACCATTTGTAAACCAGGTCATCTGCTTTGAAAGGTGACCAGGCTGATGTAGACAGGCACTCAAGAGAGGCAGAGCTCTGAGACCAGAAAGCAGAGAAAAGGAAATGCAGGTAGTGAGACTGGAGGCTGCACGTGGCTTTGTGCAGGGCAGGCACACAGCATTCATAGCTCACCCACTCGGTAAGTGCCTAAGACATTTGACTAATTTGACATGGAAGCACTAATAAAATAAAAAGCTTCTCCAATTAGTGCATCCTCTCTATTATTTCTGACTTGTGTTCTGACCCAGTCCCTTCCATATTCCTAATTGCCTGTGCTGCACTAAGTGATATCGCCTTCCACACACTTTTATGAGCTGCGGTCTCCTGCAAGAGGAGAGATTTGTGAGCAGCCTCCATGATTGACTTGAAAGGACACTGTTGCTCCAGCAGATCAAACTGAGTATTTAAAAACTATGGAATATCTACTGAGATAGACTTTAGAGGGAGGTAGTGATCACCTCTAGAACAGTGGGCCTAATTCTCAGCTGGTCATCCTTGTGTATCTATCCTGCTTGCTTGAAAGACCTTCACAGTAGCAATAGATTTTTGGGGGGTTTTTTGTTTTGGTTTTTTTCAGGCTGGGTATAAGCCTTGGGAGAGAAAGGAGTTGACACCAGCCATATAGCTCCTGATTCCACCATGCCTTTGGGACAGAAAAAATGCTGAAGTAAAACTACTGGGCATGCTGAAATAAAATGCAGGGGATTTTTTTGTTTGTTTCTTTAGTTCTGAATTTCTAGGTACTAAGTGTTCTGTCTCTGGAAGGAGTAGTTGCCCTTTCAGGATTCAATCTGGATGTGAAATGTGTAGTGAAGATCTCTTTTGTTTCTCAAGGAAAAGAGTAGCCACAAAATCTTTTTCCATTAGTGTATTCCTTTCTTACTGGTTTAACCCCTATATGGTGCAAGCAATGCATTTTCAATTTAGCTTTTATTTTAAGGAAGTACATAGGCTGAACTGTGGAACAGGCTATCCCTCAATAAGGCACAGAGCCAAAAGTAGCTCTGAATCTCCCTTAATGGACTGGTGGAGGTTCTGCTTAGCACTCCTGAAATATCTGCTGGCTTTTCAGCACTGTTCCCAAGAGACCTAGCAAAAAAGGGCTTCTGGTGGAACACACAGGGCAAGGGTGCACCAGAGGTTTGATGGCCAGAACAGCCCCAGAACCCAAGGTACCTGGTCAGAACCTGGTGCTGTGGGCACTACAGAGATGGGCAGCCTGGATGTGTGCACCACTTGGCTGTTCTGTTACGCTTCTTTGTGTATCCTCTTCATTCATTTTGAGAAATTGGGAGATGTTTGGAACATGCATCGCAGGGAGTGCTGCATCTCCAACATCCAAGTAAGGGTGTGGTGAGCACATGGTACCATCAAATAGTGCTGCTTGTAACAGATCAGCACAGCTCCTGCTATGCAGTGCACATGTAAAGAGTGGCTTTTGACAAACCTGCTTGGCAGTGAATTTAAAAACTATTTTTAAAGTCTCATAAATGCTTTTATGGGCTCTTTTAAATGTTGTCTGAGCTATGTAGCAAAATGTCATAGTTTATCCCATAATTAACCACAATATTTAATTTAATGATGGCTGTAAAACAAGTGCAACAAAGAGAAAACTGTTCTGAACTTTCTTGACACTGTGTTCAGCAAATACTTGCTCTTTACCTGACATGCCATCATTTACTCCCTCAGCCCTCAGAGAACAGCATGATAGCAGAACTATCAATACAGTAGAAGAAATCATAGACAAGGAAAGTAAACTGTGATATTTTGAAATTAATGATGTAGTTCACTTGATGCATTGCATGCCAAACAATGAAAAATCTAGAGGGAAGGGCCTGCTTAATGAAATTTTGAAAATCTCTGCATTTCAGTCACAGACTGTGAGATGTCATTTGTGTATATATAAGGATATGCCTTATATGATCTGATGTGGTGAGTTTATGCAGAGTGTACTTTACACACACATATCAAATGCTTCACTTAATAGAAATATCTCTTTTCACTGCCTCTCTGGCTTTGGGCTTGTGTATGTGTGTGCTTATACATGCATACAGAGGGGCTAGGAACAGGTACCCTTTTTCATTAAGTAAGTGACATTTTCATGCTGGTACAGCATCTATCTATCTATCTTCTTTCTGGCAAAGCTGTGTGCCTTTCAGTCAGCATCTGACTAAAGATCAATGAGAGAAAGCTTTTTGAAGGTGCTTTCAGGTCCTGCGGCAAGGGAGATGATCAGAAAGCTGCCATAAGCTTCGGACCCACTTGACAAATGAGGAACTATTTTGGTGCTCTGTAAACTGCTGTCACATCAGTTAGAAACACTAATTAGAACTACTTTGCTGTTGAAAGTGTCCAGTGCATTAAATACCACTTCTGCTTATTGCAATTAGCTTATCCATTGACTTACACTTTATACCACAAGACTATCAAAGATGGAAATGCATAAGGGATTGTTTAATAATTTATGAGGGAAATTAGAACTGAATGGCAAATAGCTTTTGCCTGCTACCCTTTGACCTTTCATTCCTTGCAGAGCATGAAACTCACATGTGAAATGTGCTCATCCTTGGTTTTGTCTAGCTAGAGAAGGGTCAACAAACCAGGATGCACAAGGAAGCAGACATCAGATTGTGTCTTTTTCTCAGTGATGTGGAGATTAAATGATGTGGGTAGCTTCTGAAAAGCAGTAGGACATGGTGGTGCCACACAGTCAGTAAAGAGAATTTTATACACTTCCTGTACTGTTCTTCAGACTGGTTCTTGTTATTGATAAAGCAGGGAGATTTTGTTCAATAATTTATACCATGTGGCATTGGTGATAACTTTTAATGCCATTTTGTTTTTTGCAGGGCAAATTTGCAAATGAAACAATCTAGTAAAGAAGTGAAGTTGTAAGGACTGAGACAACTTCATATTTTTGTTTTAAAGTTAAATTTTGAGTCCATAATATTTAATCATGCCTTAGGACTAAGAATAAGGTAGCAAAATTTTCTCATACTGTAAAATCCTGAAGTTGTCCAGCCATTAGGAATGACATGACTCTACATTGTACACAGAAGTTTTTAGCAGAGAGGGAAAAAGAAAATATCATTCCAAATAGCTGACTTGCAATCTAGCACCCAACAATAAATCATGAGGCTTCATTCCTCATTCTGCTTTTGTTACCTTCATCTAAGCACTTATTTTTTCTTCTTGGATTCCCACTGATGATATTAGTTCTTAGTTTGGCTGCTAGGGTATTAAAGATCAGGATTTGTAATTCATTATTTTAAATATAAGATGGCAATCTTACCACCACTCATATGTTCTCAGTTTGTTTTGTTCTCTTGGACCAGTTCAAAGAGGACCTGTGTTCTCTTCCTTAAAAATTAGTAAGGTATAGCTGTAATGCACATTTTTTTCCTAAAGTACTCTTTTAAAGATGCAGACAGAAAACATAAGCAACAATAGGCAGTTCCATCTAAAAGCTGGCCATTAGGGAGGTCTAGATCCATATGAGAGTTATGGAGAGAACTTTTTGAAGTTCAGCTGTGAATCCACCCTTGCCACCAGCAAAGTTGCTGTTGGTGCCATTGGAGCCAAGAAGCAACTCCTGGGCAGGAGGAGTGGAGTGTGTATGTAAGCCCCAGCCTGAAGCTTTGCTTTTCTTCATTTCTAATTGTTTGCTGCCTTCTTTTAGGACAGGTAACCTTAGATCAGAGGCAAAAAGGGGATTATTTTTAAGCATGATGAAATTTAACTTGTAATTGCTGTTTCCACAGCAGCCAATTGAGAGGTAAGAGCATGGCTTTACCAGGCAGCCCCTAATCCCCAGGATATACAGAGGCTGAAAATGAGCAGAAAATCAGGGCAACAGTGACCTACCTGGAGTGCAAGTGCAACACACATTCACAAATATCCACACTAAAGACACAACATTCCCAGCAAATTTTGTCTCTCCTGTGCAACTTTGAAAAATCTCATGGTTTGATGTTTGTGCCATGTTTCCCCTAGTATTCATCAGACCCTGCACTGTATTTAATGTCAGTTTTGGTATCCCTCTGCTTGAGACAGGGTGCCACAAAGTATTCCACTGCTGGCAAGTTTCAGCAGGGAAGCAGTAACTTATTCATTGACTGCTTCCCCTGGCGTTTCGTGTCCCTGTAAAATCAGTTACTTAGAAAAAAGCACAGTATTAATTTGGCTTGCTCTTTCCCATGAAACTGCTAAGACAATCCCTGTAAAAAGCAGCACTTCTTCAGGTGTCCAGTGTCTATGGCATGTGCTACAATGCATGTTTTGAGAGCCAGCACTGATTTGTGTTTGTCCTTCATTTAAAGCCCCTCTATGGTGGCTGGCTAAATTTCTTCAGCTCTAAGAAGCACTTTGATTTTCCTGCAGCACACAAGGTAAGCAGAAAGTGTGCTGTCATGCATAATGGTACCTGCTGAAAGCCTGCCCTAACACAAAATGTGTCATGGGAGAGAATTGGCTCCCTCCACAACAGTTTGCTCCTTGGAAGCAGCAAATGGTCCCGGCCCTCAGCACAGGTGCTGCTCTCCCCTGAACGTGCTTTCCTGCCTGCTGCTTGCCAGCAATGCAGGTACAGCACACTGGCTGCTCAAGGCCAAATCTGAAATGTGTGTGTTGGCCAAGACTATTGATTCAGAGTTGCTCTGGTGCAAGTGTAAGGTTTTCTGTCCTAGAGCAATGGTAACGTTAATCAAATCCACATGTATTTCTCAGTGATTGCTGAGGAAATCTTAAAAACCACACCACACACAGAATGTTCTGAAAAAAAGTGTTTGTTATTGTCATTCTGTTCACCAACTGCTTTCCTGCGTTTGTGTAATCAACAAATATCTAAATGAAGTACTGGCAATCTTTTTTGTGTAATCCCAAAGAAAACATGAAAGAGGAAGTTATATTAGCTTTAGATAATGTCTCTTTCATGATATCAGGGATGTTTTTGTTCTGCTTTAGACACTTTCTGTGATTTTTTTGTTTGTTTTGTATAGAAGACTCCCAGCCCACTAGGGAGAGTTTGACCTTTCTCTAGAAAAAAGGTTTATCTGTCAAATATCTTGGTTTGTGTTTCCTTCCCCACCTGCTACTAATTTTACATACCCCTCACTTGAGCAGCAATAAAGCTCCTTTAAGTGACTATCTGTGGGCATATGTAAGTGTGGCCATGTTCAAGAGCTGGGGCAGGGAGCTTGGCCATTCAGGTTTGTGCCTGGGTGCTTTTGGCCCTTTTTCCCTTCTCGAGGGCAGGATGTTTGGGGGGGACCTCCAATGCAAGGTCCCCTCCTGACAGTTCCCAAGTATTCTTCCATGGAGTGCTGCTGGGGCTCCACCTCCTCCTTGTGCCCCTGTGGCCAGTCTTACCCAGCTGCTCTTGGTGTTGAGGAAGTGTAATTACACAAAAAGGTTATCTTTCTAATTGATAGAAAATAGTTAATATCTTAATTCTGTTTAATTTAACCTATGTATGTATTAAAACTCCCAACAGAAGCGTACATGTCTAGGACAGATCAGTTGAATGCAGTTGTCTTGGGAGGAAAAGGCTGTTTGTAAATTAGAACTGGACCAGAGATGTCATTTTGTGCTCTGAATTAGTGGGACAAGAAAACACTTTGTATCAGCTTTCCTTGCCTGAGAAATGCTCTTGTGAACTTAGTCCCTTAAAATTTCTGTAGATGGAAAAATTCCAGTGAGAATTTTAAAATGGTGTTTGAAAATAAATATAGGGTATATAAAAATACTGAATAAGCAGTTGAGCAGTAGAAAACTCTAAGAAAAATTGCTATTGTGTTAAGATATATAGTTGCAACAGTAGACTGATATCCAATAATTTACTACTAAATTCTAAAACCCAGATGACTGCAAAGTGTTTGCTAAACCATTCTTTTTCATTTGACATGTGGTTGGATTATGTGAACTGACTCACCATTTAAATGGGGCTACTGAGATTGGTGTGTTATTGATTCAGACAATCCTTGACCCCAGGGATATCACTTGCTGTAACAGAGGAAACTGGCTTTTAGAATCCTACATCTTGCTCTGCATCTATGTTATTTGACAATACTGAAAACAAAAAGATTAGGGAAGCAAAGAATGAGTTAATACTGGCAAATTCAAGCAGCTTGTTTGATGAAATAGTGCTAGTGCTCTCCAGGAGGAAAATTGAGAGGTGCTGAGATTTTAGTCCTTTGGATTCTAATTCTTTTCAAGAAAGCTATCAGTGGGCACTTGCCAGGATGCCTTCATAACCTTTTTTTTTTTTTTGCAGAGAAACCTTAAAATAACAAATTGCCCCACACTGATGATCACAGTCTTGATTAACTGAAAACTTACACTTTTTTATTCTAAGGATATCATCCCTAGGCCTGTTTGTCTACTTTCTCAATCTGTCATTCATCAAATTCTGAACAGGTATCAATCTCCAGACATTGAGCAGGTAGCCTGGCACTTGCCCAATAGGTACTGGATGATGCTGCAGCTGTTGAACAAGTACTTCATCAAAAATTATTCTTTGGCTTTTTATCAGCTTTTTCAAATCCCAGGTTGCAAATCAGTTGCTTCCTTTTTAGTTACCCAGAAACAAAATGAGATGCACCTGAATACTTTTAAAAATAATTACTTCTAATACTATTCACCAAGGCAAACATTCATCCATCCTCATGCCTTCCTCTGTAGACTATAGCACTCACTCCTTTCTTACTCTTTCACATGCAAACACTATGTCTGTGTTATAATCACTGAGCATAAGACAGATAAAAGCAAAATCTGATGTAGTAACAATGAAAGTGTTCTTCTGAATAAAAACATGGATTACCATGGAATTTTTGCTAGGATTAGCTAAGAGCTTCAGAACTTGTCTCTGAAACACTTATTCTTCTCATCAAAATGAACATCCCATTTTTCTATGCCTTTTTCCTATGCAGGTTGAAGAGTGGTCTCTTTATATGTACAGGTTTTCCTAGGCATAAAATTTCACCAAAATCATTTGGGGAAAGGGCAACTGGCAATGTCTTGTGGTTGATCTTCTTTTAGTCTCTCCAGTGCTATTGAAACAATGTACAGGTTGGTCTTTGGGAGCCTGAAATCTCCCACTTTGGATGGTGTTGTGAAAACAAATCCCTTTTGGTGGGGGAGAATCTGTACAAAACAGCTGATGTGGGCTCTCCTTGCAGAGCACTGGCTCCCATGTTCACACTGTGTGGCTGTAGGTTCCATGGTGGGAGGGAGTCAGATGTGGATCCCGGTGGGATGTGTGTGTGCCAGGCTTTGGAGATATTTCTCTTGGAGTTTCAGACAGCTCTGAGCCATTTGCTGACCTTTTGAAGGATTCCTAAAGCTGTTAGTCAGAAAGCATTAGTGTTAGATGCTGACAGTTCTGAATGGGTTACATATAATATGTTTCCTTTCCTTTTACATGCTTAGATGATGCTTTACCAGTGCCAAGTGGTGGCAGACAAAGAAATAGCAAAAGTGGGTATGACACGGATGGAAGGAAATGCTGTGTGTGCAGAAATCTTGTTTTCCTCTCAGGACACAGGACTACTGTTCAGTGTCACTGAAGTGCCACGCAATGGCAGGGTCCTACTGCCACCTGTGACTCAAGTCAAAGCACAGGCAGACAGCACAGGTTCAGTGGATTTTTTCTGGTGGTAAAAAATTCCAGTGAAGTCTTCAGACTTCTATTCCTAGATGGAGCAATGTAGCATAACATCCTAGTGCACACATCAGATGAGTCATATTGAAGCTGACTCCATGCTGATAGTGAATTGCTTTCACTTCAGAAAATTCTTGAAGCACCTAATTTCCTATGAGCTAGATTATTTTTTCATAAATTGTGGACAACAAATAAGATGAGTTTTAGCCCTTGGCTTTGTTGCTGAATGTGGCAAGCTGAGCTGTGAGTAACGGAGGCAAAAACAGCAATCTGTTCCAGAGCCTCCACGGAGTTTTCCATTGTTTGGGGAACAAATCAGTCCGTTCTCTTTGTGAAAGGGGAAGTCACGCTTAGGAGCTTGATTTGTTGCAATGATCTTCTTTAATGTATTGCACTGCTGGTGACATTCTCCCTGATATTGGGGTCCTTTGTGTGCTTTGTATCAGTTTTATCTTCTTGCCAGGAAATTGGCTTCCTTACATATATAGGTGTTTCAATCTTGGATGCTTTTGAGCCTGGAAGTGAGCCTGCTAACATGCTTCAGACCCAACTGCATTCACAGTGACACACAACCAAGGTATGGAAAGCTGGCATTAAGGATTTTGCCCCATCTTCCTATTGCAGAGTTAAGTTTCTTCTTTAAATTACAATTAATTAATTAACTCCAGTTATATGGGGCATGAATAGTACTTGGGGAGCTCAGAGTGGCATTTGGAAGGGCATGGCTTTTGCCATGCTCAGGTGATTACTGATTGGAGCTGGTTCAATGTTTCTTCTACACAGAGACAGGACTTAAGAGAAAAATGTAACTTGAGTTCATGTGATTTGGTGACTACTAACCTGGATGTCTGCTTCTCCCCAAGAAGAAAGATCTGATTTTACAGGGAATTCCTACCTGGACCATCTAAATCTAAAATAAGTAGTAGGCATCAGTATTAAGAAACCTTTAAGAAGAAGAAAGAAAACAGAGACAGAATTGAAAAAGAAAGTGGAGGAAGAGGGAAAGGGAGTGAAGAGGAGGTAAAGTTAACCTATAAGAGCTATCTGCAACGATGGGGAAATGGAGAATGGTAGAATTTCCTTTCTGATGAAGAGTGGGTTTTTCTTTTTCCTTAAAAGGATTATATGACGTATATAAAAAGTCATTCACCACTGTCAGGTGTTACTGTAGTTGAGGATAGGCAGTGAGCAAAAGCTCATTCTTCCAAATGCCTCAGGACCTTGAATAGTGTATGTGAAGAATGACTGAGGAAAAGGTGGTAGCCACACTTATTCATTGTCTAGCAATGTGGATTGCTCTAGGAATAGAGCTGAAGGCCTTGCTGGGTTCAGGGGTGGGCACTGAGGCTGCATTTCTGCCCTCTTGTGTAGGACTGCTGACATATACTGATCCCTTCTCAGCCCAGAAAAAAACCTCATTAAGTATCTTCTCTTTCCATGGCAGCACAGGCAAAGACTAGGGGGACAAGGCTCATACCATTATCCTAAGCCCCCTCTGGAGCCAGCAGAGCTGCAGCTGGTGGTGCTCAGCTCAAAGCTTTCATTGTCTCCTCCAGAATCTTGCCATTCCAGTTTTATTGCATGGTCAGAGTAGCTGAATCCAAGTAGGTGAATCCAAGAGGCCCAGGTTTCACACAGCACCTGTCCTGTGACTGGGGAAGGAAAGTCTGAGGTCTCAGCTTACTGGCTGAGAAATGACAGTGTAAAGAGATTAGTTTTTTCTTTGAGATTGCTGATAAGTCTTAGCAGTTTTAGGACAAACTCTGGTCTAAGGCCACCCACAATAAGTTTGGGATCCCAGACATTTGCAGTGCAGTGCCCCAGTTGAGCCCTAGTAGCAAGCTGTGCTGAGTGGGGTGTCTCTGCTCTGCTTGGCAGGACACCTGTGCCTCCTGCTGCACCTTTTACCCTTCATAGGGCATTTCTGTTTGCTGTATCCTACAGAAATGCCCTGGTCTTCCAGAGGGCAGAGCCCTGCACCTCCCTGTACCTTGCCTGCTAATAACCCAGCATGTGCCTCATTTGGCAGGGGCAAAAAGGACTGACTTACCCAGGGCTTCCCAGCATCTCAGAGGCTGTGTAAAGTCCATGCAGGGTCACTGGTGTAAATCCCAGATGTCCTCTGGAGGCTGGAAATGCCTGCCTGAGCCACTTCAGCTGAGATGCAGCTGAGTCTGATCCATCAGCTTAAGAGGAGACTGGGAAATGCTTGTGAGAAGTTGCTGCTGTTTCTTCAGGGGAAGGAGTTAATTTTTCCTCAGATTTTTTTTTTCATTATTTTTTTGGTTTGTTTTACTCTTCAGTTTTTCTCTTTGCTCCTCAGAGAGGAATGTGGGCTCAGCTTACAATTAGTTAGGACTAGACCATACTCTTTCTGGAGAAAAGCCTGAGATTGCAGGGAAGGATTTTGTTCCTTTTGTCTGCTTTTCTGTAGAAGATGCTCATTAAAAGGAGAGTCTGAGTTCCAAGAGCACGTCTATTATAGAGGTAGAAAGCAACTCTAGAGCTTGACTTTGGATCCTGATTTCCTCCAAAGTCTGCTGAAATTCAGATTTAGGCTGGCATAATAAGTGCTGCTCAGAAATATGCCACGCAGAATATTTCTGGGCTATACCAGGCTCAATTAACTCCTGGCAGCTTTGGTGGTCGTTTTGAATCACATTCTGTGGGGTGTTTTTTTCAGGGATCATTCAGCAGTGTCTCGCTACAGAGGAGAGCACTATTGAACTCCTTGGAAAAGCTATGAAATTTCATACACTGGCTGCAACCCCAGGAGACTAATCCAGCCCCAAACACTATCACTCTTAGATTTGTGTTTCATTCAAGAAGTCATGAAGCAATCTATTTTGCTAGGGGGAAAAAAAAAAAAGAAATCATTATTTTGTCATCATTCTGAGTACTTTCCATAGGAACAAAATTTATCAAAAATGCCTAAGATCTTTGAGAAATATCTCAATTGTGCAGAAAAGCATTACATTGATTGTGAACTTAGCCTTTCTTTGGGTTTTTCTGCTTGTCATTTTTACTTAAATACAAATATTAATGAAGACCCAAACGTGCCCTTTTGCTATTGCCCTTTATTTTGCTTTTCTATAAAGATTGCTCATAATCCTACAGCTATCTTTTTGCACTTTAAAAGGTTCTTGCTTCTTATTGCTGTCAGTACAATAATGCTGCATCATTCCACCTAACTACCAATAAATAGAAATGCAGAGCCATGACTTCTATTCAAAAGCATGCAGGTTCCTTTGTATGTTTTGGTATATATAAATATATCTTTCAACTTGTAGCTGTAGTACAACATCTGAATTAAATCATGACTTATTCTTTCTATTAAAGCTGTGTTGTCCTTGCCATTATCCCTTTTTCCAGTAAATGAGTACAATGAAAAATTGATTCTAGCTGTATTGGACTGCAGCAAAGTAACAAAAGATGATTGTTACATTATCAAAGTCCTCTCTGCATCCATAATATAAGAACTGAAAACACCTGTCTTTATCTTCTCAATCAATATTTGCACCTGAGTTACATTTTCCTGGAAAACGCTTTAAAAGGTGTCCACTCTGTTATTTAGATTTAACAAATGCATTATTCAGGCTGTCTTCATTTATTTTGATTACCTGAGATTGCTCTGCCATCCCTGTGAGTTATAAAAAGCCTAATATTAAAAGCCACACTAGACTGGTATGTCAGTAACAATATCAGATGACTCCTCTTATGTGAAGCCGTGTGACAGCTGAACAAGTACACATTGAAAAATGTATGTGGAAAACTTGTATTAAGGGGGACATTTCATGTCACAGGCACTCCCTTTCTACAAGTAGAGCAGGGCACAGGGCTTCAGTTAAGGGTAGCTTGACCAGTATGACCCAATGGACAGCTGGTCTGGGGGAAGTGACAGTGGACATTAGTCTGCATTTCTAGAAGGGATAAGCCAGTCCTGGGTGCTGAAGACTGTCAGCTGTGCTTTACAGACATGCTTTCTAATACTTCCAACATGCAATGCTTAAGAGCAGCTAATTTACTGCATGTCTCAATAGCAGTCTGAAACTGTTGAGCATCCAGTAAGAACAGAGAAATAAGTGAGCAGCTCTAGAGACATGGCCATCATTTCAACATGTGCATTTGCATATTGCGTCTAATGCTTCAAGTCAGATGCCTAAAATTAGTAAATTTATTTGGATGTGTGGAAATAATTGTAATTTGTTTCACAGCAATCAATTTGTGATGCTTTGATTTTCCTTTCTACAGAATTAAATTATTAAGGGGCAAATATGATTTTCAAGATACTTTTTATCATTCTCTCTGCTTGAAGTTTTGGCAAGTTTGGCACACTATAACCCAACATTCTGCCATGAGTAATAAATATTAAAAAAACTCCAATCAAATAAAAAACGAATTAAGTATGAGAAGTGCAAAGAAATGAGGGACAGCAGGCTAGTACTTTGCCAGGAAACATGACCATAATAGGGGGCCCTTTTCTGTATCCACCAATTATCTGCAACCATGAGAGACAGCAGCAGTGGTCTGAGCGAGGAGACTGTGCCCCTCAGGTTCTGTGAGGGGCAGAACTGCAGGGAGTCAGATGAAGGGTTGAGCTGTTCTTCAGAAATGCCTTCATGATCATGCACACACAGCCCTTCTCTCTGGCCAGTCCCATAAGGCACAGGCTAATGGGAATTGCAGCACCTCTGTCCCAGCAGAGACACTTAGGGCTGCTGCAGTGGTGCTCAGTACCTATCTGCTCAAATCCTATCTGCTCCAGGATTTGGGGCTGGTAACAAATCATCCTGTCCTAGGAAATGGGGAGAGATGATGGTCATCTGAGTCCTGCTTCATCTCCCTGAACAGAACTGGGGCAGGAGTAAGGGCAGAAAGGATGTCCTTGCTATTCAGGAGAGGTCTTGAACTACACCTGAGTGCTGTTTGTGTTGCCCCCAAGATGCCTGGTGGTGCCCACAGTGACATGACACACACTCTTGGCAAGCAGAAGAAAGCAAGCTTGAGTGTTCAAATATTGGTCAGTACCTGAGGCCAACTCATGCCAAGCCCAGGGAAACCCGTGAGCCCCCCTGGCCCTGAAGAGCAAGGGGCCACCCCTCTTTCAGCAGTGAAACCATCAATGCCCCTGCCTACGCTTCTCCTGCATTTGGCAGGAGTACCCATATTTTTTTTTCCATCCTCTGCCCTCATTTTGTTTCTCTGTTTAAAAACCTTGTTTTTTGTTTTAGCAAAGGAGTAAAAACATCTGCTTAAAAGTTAACTTGAAAGCCCTGAGTCATTGTGCAGCTACAAACACAGAAATATCCTCTCAGTCTTTTTTAATCTTGATTTTTTTTTAAAAATTTTGTTTTGGTTTGGGTTATTTTTTAGGGTTTTGGGGTTTTTTGCGGGGGGGACGGCTTGGTTTGGTTTGTTTGTTTGTTTCTGTTTTGTACAGCTGAGCACAGAAAGACTGGACTGGTAAGTCAGAACCCCAGCTTCACCATGCCTGCACACAGCTGGTGCTGAAACTCAGCCCTGCTGCTGCAGCATGCCCAGGGACCAGCCCATTCATGCCCCACTGACCCATCAGTACAGTGTTTATCCAGGATCCAGTAAAGCTGTGAGATTCCCTCACTAGTTTGTGCCAGTTCCTCAGGTCCCAGAGGGGTCAGACCCTGCTGTGGCTGTACATGGGGGCAGCAAAATGAGCAGGGAGCAGAAGAGCCTGTGCAAGTGCAAAGCCTTGTCTTCAGTTGTCCTGGATATTTAAGGGGATAATTCAACAACATCTGAAGTTTGCCTTGGCTCAGGGGACACCCTGAGTGCCAGGATGCCTCTGTCAAACGTTTTTAACCTTTAACTGGTGCTATCTCATTGGTACCTTGATGGGAACAGGCTTTCTCAGGAGCTGTGCCTACCTCTGCTGCCAGCACAGCCTTGCTGGTGGCGTTCCGGAGCTCCTCCTTCTGATCCCAGCCAGACCAAAGGTAAGGAGGAGAACAAGCAATAAGAAATTAGAGGGAAAAAAATGAGTCTGGATCTGGTTAAAGGCTACTGGAACTTGACCTCTGTGCATCTGACTGGCCCCCTTCCACAGGCCTGTCCCCTGCACAGAGGTGTACCCAGAGGATATCTCAGCTAAATTTCTTCCTCTGCTCAGGCCAGGAGTGTTCAGGAGGCACTGCCTGCACCACTGTGGAGTAGTAGGGGGAGGCTGTACACCTGGATCCATGGGAACCTGCAGTCCTGCTGTCTGCAGAAATGAGCGGCAAAGCTGCTGCTTAGCTCTAACCCTTAATATATTCATATTCTCTCATCAATGCAACTAGCAAGCAAACTAAAACCTGAGTTTATGATGGGATTCTAGCTTTCATTAAGGAATTTTGTACCTGTTTAAAAAATATATGCAGGAGCATGTTGCTGATTATTTTGAGAACCTATGCAAATTTATTGATTTGCAGTAGGAAAGGCTTGCTGTGAAGTGTAAATTAAACTATTTAAATCATCTTGCATGGAAACTGGAGCATCAGCTCTGTTTGTTCAAGGAGTTAATACCCTATTACCAGCCATAGTTTTATAGTTGCAGTTGTGGTCCTTGCTGGCCTAAAAGATCCAACTGCTGCCCTCGTGCTTATCTGTGCCATCAGATAACCCTCCTGCCATCTGGGCTGGGTTTTGCTTGTTGCTGTTTGATGGTGTCCCAAGGTATGCTGGCTGCTCCTTTGGCCTCTGGCTCCCCTCAGCAGAACAGGACAGGGGGCCTCAAGTGGGAGCAGTCTGGACAGGACATCAGTATGTCAAGCTCTGCTTTTGATTGCTACAGATGACTTAAAAAATATCTCTCTGTGGGCAGAGTTTCCACCTAAATAATTCTGCAAATGTGATCAGGGATATATTCAGTTTCATCCCCATCCCAAGTCACCAGTGGGTCAGATGTAATTGAAGATTAGACAGACCCTAAATTTTTTTTCATGTCCCTGCATATGAACATATGGAGGCTGTTTTAAAGATAGACCAAGGGATATATTAACACATAAATCCTGTAGATAGTTGTACTGGTTCTCAGGCAAACATACACAGGAGCATGCTTTCAGAAACATGGAGCTGAAGGCTGAGGTAGTAAAAGATGTTCTCTGGAATCCATAGCTGAAGTTCTACCCTCAAAGTGGGGGATTGCACAAAGTAACACACCAGACAGGTGAGGGTTCCTTTAGCAGGTGCTCTTCACTAATTAAAAAGCTGAGATGGAAGTTTCTGTGGTGGAATAACTTTCCCCTTCACCTGTGTTTTATGCTAACATTGGAGTTTAGGTTTTAATGAGTTTCTCTCAAATCTGCTTTTTCCTAACAACAGAACTAGAGTAATTCAGTAATTGAGGGGTTATTTGATACAGGAATAATGCACACATCTGTCAAGGAAAAACCACCCTGACTTTTGAAGGCCTTACACGTGATGCATGTAGCATTTAGAAAACTACAGGCTTTTAGGGTAACAGACCATTGGCTGAGTAGCAAGCGATACTGAGTGGCTCAAAACTATAACTCAGGCCTGGTAGGCAATGCTGCACCCATTCAGGGAAAACACAATGTTCTAAAACTTCCAGATGAAACAGAGAGAAAAAATTAAATGCAAATGTGAAAATGCATGTTTTAGTTCTCACATTTTACAAATTTAAGAGGTGCTGAATTTTACTGACAGTTTTCTTGGCAGCAAGTGAATTCCAAAGATGCACATGCAAATATTTGTCAAAACTGAATTTTCAATTTTGCATGCATAAGGATTACTCCAGAAGTGCTGGCATACTCACTTGCTCCCAGAAGAAAAGTAGTGTCATGTGGCATGTCTGGCCAATTGCAGAAAAACTGTGTATTTTTAATTTTAAATATTCTGATTAATCCATAGAGTAAAAAAAATAGTGAAAAGAAAGTCACTGAATATATTTGAATAATAAATTCAAGATGGTGTGATTGGCTTATATATATTCCCCAAGCAAAGAGACGAAATTAATCAAATAAATTATTCATTTTGAATTATTTGTTCAGGTCTGTTTTTACAAGTAATGCCTAATAATGATGCCTGAATTTTGCACTTTGTTACAAAAGCTCTCATATTTTGTATCCTACTCTCCTGATGACCACTGCTTTGTTTGGGTCTGACTTCTTCACACATGAGCTCTGTGTTTGCTGCAATGGTGCATCTTCTGTGAAAGAGTTGCTAAAAGCAATCAGGCACTGAAAGTCCAAGGTGCTCGTTGACCAAAAGTCATTAGAAATATAATGGTGCCCATTTCTACTAAATCATTACAACACAAATAGCATTCCTCTGCCTTGGCCTTTGAGCAGAATTAGATTCAGGTTAGAGTGCATCCGTACACTTACCCAGAGAAGCACTCAGTGCTGCTGTCCTAATTGCACCCCAGATATCTGGACCATATTCACAGAGAGGGTTTAATGGTTCTGCTACCAAAAGTGTGTTCGTCTTTCATTGCATTTATTTTCATCAGAAAAACCAATCACTGTGTTCTCTGAGATAAATACAGTAATTAAAATATAATTCTTCTTTCTTTGATAGCTACGGCACGTATGGTACTCGTCTACAGTCTTGTTCCAAGATCACAGATGAAGGAAAGCACAAAGTTGAGCTCTTTAAGCATTTATCAGTCTCCTGACATTAATAAAGCCCTGCAGTGGGAAGGGGGCAGAGAGTTGCTAAGCAGAACTGTGCCTCCTTGGCAGCACAGTGCTGGGCCAGGAGCAGCAAACCACCCCTGGTGGTGGATGGGGAGCTCAGTGTGTGCAGAGGGACTGGGAAGGGCAATGTCTGCAGCTTGCCTGAAGCCCCAGGTCACACCACTTTTGTGAAGCAAAGCAACAGCGTGCTAGAGCATCATTTTCCTCCATCCGCTAAAGGTGAGTGATGGAATGACAATTGATGCTGCAGCACAGTCCTGCTGAGGGGAATTTAAAGTGCTAAACAATGTCTCTGCTCCAAAACCCATGTGTGAAGCTGGGGGCTTGATCAAGAGCCTGCCAGTCACATCCTGCTGCCCAGGCAGCAGCCAAGGCTGGTGCAGAGGGGGATTGTGACAAGGCTGGCAACACCTGGAGCAGTATGGTCAGCTCTTTTCATAAAAAGTGCCAGATGATTGTGAATTTCATTGCCAAACATGACTGTATTTGAAACACAAAAGTGCACAAATGTAAGTGGCACTGTCAGCTCCCTAAAAATCACATTTTTGGAAGTCTGTAATACTTGTTCTGTTCCATATGTGGAGGGATTTTTATGAAATGTTCCAGGCAGAAAGTGAAAAACTCTGTGGTGTACTGGCACGATAAAGCTATCTTGCATGAATGCAGTGCTTTCCACTTAAAGTGACTTGCATAAGTGGAAATATTATCCCCATTTTGCTGATGAAGAAACTGAAGCCCAGCATTTCCTTTGAGTCACATCCAGTGAGGAAGGATAAAGCCAAGAATGAATGTGCTGACATGCAGGATTTCCCGTTGCCACCAGACAGGTTGTCACCACTGAAAATATTTCATTCTGAGTTGTCTTCTCCCTGATTAAAGCACCATCTTATTAACCACTTTATTTCAACACAATAGAAAAAAGGGAATTGTCTGTATTTGCTCCAATCTGTTCTCCAAGGCACCCCATAATGTGGCAGGAAACTTCTCCAGCTTCGCTTGCAGTGACTGGGCACACCAGAGAAGAGGCCATGTCCCAAATTAGCTGATGCAACTGGTGCCTGCACTAAATCTCTATCTGTGCAGGTCTACAATATACAGAAGGCAGCAAAATGTGGCTCCTGGAAGACTTATGTTGTCAGTAAGGAATGATTATAACTTTGGTTAGAATTGTTAACAATTCAGCGAAACGATACGAGACGTAATTATGTGAGTTATTGATCGATGCATATTAAGAAAGACCTCCATTTATAGGTCATTATGAAGCATTATTGGGGCCTCTGAATGCATCAATAAAGTCATTTATTTCTTCACATGGATACTAAAGAAGACTCAGAAAGATGCCATGTGCAGAAAGCTGCTTGTGCCAGTAAATTATATTTACATCTGCTGCATATGGATAGGCGGGATACAGGCCAAGTATGTGATGGTGGGAAGCAGCTTGCTGCTTCTGTTTTGGGAAAGTTCATCACGGTTGAAATTTTGGACAAATTAGATTCTGAATCAAGCTAGAGAGACAGCAGCAGATGAGCTCAAAACTTTAGTTGCTCCTGAAACTCCATTCAGAATAATATACTATCTCACGTGTCTTGTCTTTCCATCAGAGTTCTGAGGACATTTTCTGGTAGCTGATGGGAGCAGAGAAGAGAGGATCTTGCACTGAAAGGGAGAACAACGCATATAATCTGCTTCACTCTGAGTTTTGTGTTTGGAAAATGAGGACATGGAAGAGGTCCATCTTTGTTGCCATTTGGATACAACTGCAAGAAAAACTAAAAAGGTATGAAAGTCAAACTATGCCAGTGGCAAATCTGGTCTTCTGCACTGGTTTGTGCCCAAACACAATATAGATGATAAATAAATTCAACTACAGTTTTTGGGTAAATTGTAATGCTTGGAGATGAAGGATACAGATACAGGCATTTTATCCTCAGAGGCAAATGAGCACAGTAGTTTCCTTGGTACAAAACCAGAGCTGAATTAACACCTTCCTTGTGTTCCCTGAATTACCACAAGGTCCTCTGGCCTGGTTTACACTGTTTTAGGCTTTCGTCCTGCTGTCACCTCCCTCCATTGGGCAGCAGGTAGGGGCTAGTAGGGAATAACCTGGAGTGTTATGATTGAGGGTCCAAGGTCAGGGCGTCCCCTTCAACAGGAGGATTCCAGGCAGGGTCTACTGAGGTATGGGTGGAGAGCAGCTTTTGCCTTTGCTGGTTGTGCATTTTGTCCCTCTGGAGGAGCAAGAACCTGGATCTGCCTCACTGGGGCTGTGCCCAAGTCAGGAGCCTGTCCAAAGGATCAGTCCAGCCATGCAGCCTGCACGTTGCAAATCAGGAACACAGTGCAGACCCTGACATTGTTTTGCAGTGCAGAAAAAGCAGCCTTTTCTTTAGAGAGTGTGATAAAAATGGTCTCTGGCTTAATCTCCACACCTGAGGTTGGATTAGTGACTCAAGCAAGCAGAGCTACTGCTCTGTAACACAAATAATATCTGAAATGCAGCTCAGTGGAAATGGCTGCACTGCATGTTTGGGGAAATGTAAACACAGAAGGAAAGGAGAAAATGAAGGACTTTTCAGTCACTGTGCTGATAGTTTGTTGGGTTGTAGCTGTTAGATATGGGGAGCTGGCTGGAAGGTCAGCAGGTGCTTTCAGGGTTGGCTGCTGACTGTGAGATGTGTGATAAAGTGAGCCAGCTGTGCACAGCTGTCCCTCACTTGCTGGGGATGGAAGCCCCAGGTGCTGGCAGTGCTGGCAGAGGGGCTCAGGGGCTTCTCAGCATTGCTGCTGCTGGGGTGCACTACAGGGCCCCTTTGCAGCACTCTGCACCTTGCCAGTGTGCAGCAGCACACAGCAGCCATGGCTTTGTCCAAAGTTGTGGACACTGACAGATCCCTGTGCATTCCCTGGCCAGGGAGCCTCTGATGCCAGCATGGAGCATCCTGCAAGGGTGCCACTGCCAGCCTTTGCTGCCCAGGGTGTACCTGTGGATTGTCTCACAGCACCTACCTCTGTTTCTCTGGCAAGTGTTTGACTTTAATCTGTGTTCTGAGTCACACCCAGACAGTGACAGCTCACCATAGTAGATCACAAACAGTCAATACTTTGCAAATCTAAAATAAAGTTTTCCTGCCACAGGTACAGGGTGGAGAGCAAAGGAGACTGAAGACCCTTTCCCAAGCCCTCGCAGGGCAAGTATTGCTGAGGCTCTAGCAAACCTGACTCTGCAGGCAGACTTCTGGCTTAAACTCAATGGCTCCTGGCAAGTAAAATTACAGCAAGTACTACAGTGATTTGCAGAGGTAAATGCTTATTTCACCAGTAAAATGCAAATGTCTGGTGTAGTCCCACAAAGTGTACACTCCTGCTGATATGACTTGTTTGTGGCTATCCAACTTTGGATTGTGTTTGCCTCTCAAATTTAATAATTTTGACAAGTTAATTTCAGCCTGTTCTTGACAAGGAAAGTAACTATGAGGAGTAGTTTTGATGTGTGTCAGTGCCAGCCCTGGGCTCTGTCTCCGAGGCTGTTTCTCTCCCTCATGGGCTGCTGTGACCAGTCCTTTCTCTTTAGCTGGAGGGAATAGCTAAGCCTGTGACCAAAATCCACCCCTCCAGAGAAAGAGAAGCTCTCAGAGGATGTGGCTGCCAGGCTCTGCTCTGGTTCTGGGGCTCCCTGGCAAGCCCTGCTGCCAGTGCCCAGCTCCCCTGTGGCCAGGACCTGAGGCATCCCTCTGCTGTAACATCTCTGGCTGCACTTACCCCATCCAGCCCCCTCCTCTACAGGTGATGAATACTTGGATGCGTAAATTAAGAGAAAATTTAAGAAAAATTGGCTAGAGAAATTAAAACTGCCTCAGGCAGCTTAACTTGTACAGCGACACATACAGTACTTAGCACCCTAGATTTCATTATTCTTAACAGCATAACTGGAGTCCTATTTTCACACATTAAATATTCTTGGATTTTTTTCCCCAATGAGCAGACATATGATTTTTTTTTTCTCTGCCATCAACATGCATGTTTTGTCCTCTCAGAGAGTTTTTTCAAATTGGAATACAGATTAGTTTTACTGACGATTTAAAGAACTCCAATGCTTGGTAAGGCCTCAATTCCTGTTTTTTATGGAAATGCATAGCTGTGGGGCTATGGGGAGCTGCTCACTGCTTAGCACTTCTGAGAGCAGAGCTGTGCAAGAATACACTATTGTCACATCTAGGCTTTCACAAACAATGTGCAATTTGACTGTTTGCCATGAAAAAATGGTCTCCTTAAGCAGGAATAGGCATGCTCTTGTGCTCTCCCAGGCCAGATATGCAAAACCTTGAGGGCATGAAGAGAAAAGAAATGTCAAAGCCTACAAGAGGAAGGGACCAAATGACCAAGGCCCTTGTATGTGCCTGAGTCAGAGGCTGAGGGTGTGTAACGAGGAGGCTGGCAATACCTGAGATTTCTATTTGGCACTGGAAACAGTAAGGGGAAAAGACCTCCCCACCAAGCCCTGTGGCAGGCAGACTCCCGGGTGAGATACCCACTGTGTGGGTGGGAGCACACCTGAAGGTGTTTGCTGAAGCAGACTGGGGGTGGCCAGCCTGGGGGGGGAGGTTGGGTGAGTCCTGACACAGGCTTTAGGAGGGTTGTTAGCATTGGTGTCAGTATTACCTTCGCATTTCCAGTCCTTGGGTTAAGACAGTGTGTGCAATGAAAACTTGTGTGCCAGGGTTTCAGTCAAAAGCAGTTTTTGCCTGCACACACCCCTGCCTAAATCTTGCTGGGCTGTTTCCTCACACCCTTCTAAAGCCCTAGAGCCTTTCAGGGTGAGATTTGTCATTAGCTGCTCATCAGAGAAGAGAGCCCAGGGAGTTTGCCAGTTCACTAAACATGGGTGTCTGCATTTGGGGTGCTGAGCAGCTTGATAGGCTCCTCTGCTGTCTGGTGTAAAGCTCCGTGGACTGAAAAAAGTCTGGGGCTGCTTGTGGAACTGAATCCCATCCTTAGGACACCATGTTGTGAGACAGAGGGTCCCCTTGTCTCTGGCTCACATCTCTTACCCTCCTCTGGCACTCCTGGGCTGTGAGTCCCTGCTGGTGCAGTGCTGTCCTGCTCTCAGGCATCCCAGGCCACCTCATGAGAAGTGTCAAGTGGCACTAGACATTCACGATTAGGAGCTCAAATCCTTCTGTAATTGTCCTGGGACCAGAGTGAGTGAGTGCTCTGGTGCAGAGTATCATCTTTCCTAAGATGGTCTTCAGGTGTCTCTGTCCTACTGCTCATTAAACTTAAGCCTCACCTGCTGGGATGATCTGAGTATATCTCATCTAAATAATTCTTTCCTATTCCAGGGGGCTTAGATATTCCTGGCAGCTTTGCCTGTCTTGTTCTCAACCAGTGAAGCACAATTTAATCTTAATCTTGAAATGTTTTACTCTAATGAAGTCTCTGAGTTTAGAGCACGGGTGAAATGTAGTAATCTATATGGTACAAGAGGTCAAACTAAATGAACTAATAGTCCATTTTGGCCCCAAATTTTGAAATTCACAGAATGACTTCTAATAATGCGTGCATTTGTAAAACTTGGATGCCTTCTCAGGGATAATCTGCAAACAGAAAAACAACTTGTTTTGTTAAGCAGACTGTGACAAACAATTCTTCCAACTTTATGCTGTGCAGACATGTATTTTTGGATATTCTTTGGGGGAAAAATCTACTGCAGTCAAATCTACATAACCTGCAAGAAAAGACTCTGAAACAAAAAAAAAGGTATTATGTAGATTATGAAAGGTAGAGAATTCTAATGTAAATGTATGTCACTATCAGTAGAGATCACTTGTAAAGCACTATTTTAACTTGAAAAGCCAAGAACTAGAATATTAAAGTGGAAGTCTTTTTACATGTGCATTTAGAACAAAAGGTACCCTGTCATTAGAAATGATATATAACAGGCAGATGAGGGTTGTTGTTTTCAGTGTTTGGTTTACACACAATAAAGATGAACAAAATTAAAATATGTTCATTGATGCATGAGGATGAAGTCAAGATCAGAAGTACAATTTCCTAATTTTTAGATTTATTCAAAGACTCTTCCTTTGTATTAACTGCTACAGATGTTTAATGAATACTTAAAACCAAACACTGCTTCCCACCTCCCCCCCCACTGTGTTCAATGCATTTTGTACAGGCAACCTGATAAAAAGAATATCTAGGAGGAGGGGAAGGCAAAATCAAAGTTGATGTATCAGAACATCTACTGCATGTCTAAATACAATGAAATTTGAACTGTGTGGGTGTATTCACTCATTTTAAAGAACGTTCATTGATTTTAGTTTTATTATGTTTGGAATTGTCGTATGTTTCACAAAGACCATTTTACTGATCTTTATGATTCCATAAAAGCCTATAAGAATTTGGATAAAATGGGCTGCTCCGTATTTTTTCTTTGTTTCTGCTGTTAGACTTTATGCTTAGCTCCAGGTATAATGAGAACACAGCTTTCTCCTCATCTCACTGAAAACTCTAGGAACATTGCTACAGACTCCAGGGCATCCAGGCACAGGATACATCCTGGACCCTTCAACAAAGACACCTGCTTTGGCCATGTGTGGAGTTGGGACAGCTGAAGCTGACAAGAATTGAACCTGTGGTAACAAGAGAGTGTTGGAAAGGTATCAGTATGACCAAATTTCCACGAGATTTCAGAGGTGCAATGCCCTGTTCAGATGAGATTCTTTCCTCCAGCCACCTGTCTGAAAGTTCACTTCCTGATGTGAACATGGAAACAAGGATAAGCTTGATGGAAAAGTGAGCCAGTGTCCAAGCAAAACTCTGAATTTTTCTTTTTTCCATACAAACAGGAGGAGTGAGTTGTAGTCTGGGGAAAAGTAAGACACAATATCCACGAGTGTCAGATATAGCCAGGCAATGGTAAGAGGACTTAGAGCAGGGTAGTGGGAGTCCTGAGAGTTGGGGAATATTTATAACTCTGTAGAGATCCCACTGTGTGGACTTGGACAAAGTGCTCCAGATTGATGTGAATATCAGTAGCAATACATAAGACCCCTGTTGGCTTCCACTAGCTTTGAAGTATGTTTGAACCAGACTTCAGTGGCTCAGTACGCACTGCACTACCTGCTCCTGTTCTCCCAGGCTGAAGCACAGACCTCCTGTGTGCAGCTGCCAGGCCAAAGCTTTTTTTCCGAAGACCCAGAGGAGGCAGAAAGAGGATGCAAGGTGTTGGAAAGAAAGGCTTTTGTCTTGAGAGACTGGAGAGCAAAGGACTGGAAAGCATCACTTTTATGGAAAGAGGCCCCACATGGTTGGACACTCCTTGCCTTGGATGCCCTGGGCTGTTTTCCCTGGGCACAGCAGGGTCTGTTGGATACACTAAGACATGGCAATTAAACCTTCTGTGCCAATTGGCCAGTACTTGCAAGAAGTCTGATAGGAGAGGGTGCCATGCAGCTGGAAGCCAGAGGGGACAAAAGGCTGCCAGCCACAGGTGAACCATCAGACTAACCTGCACCTCCCAGCCTGTGGTTGGCAGCTATAAAGCTGCAGCTGTTTTTCTGTTCCATGGGTGAGGTTTTCACTCTGGTTTCATTTCATCTCATGGGTGAGACATGTTTCCTATAGTTAAGTTGAACAGACAGCATGGTATCCTGG
The DNA here is from genome assembly GCA_013397195.1 of Hylia prasina. Taxonomy (NCBI): domain Eukaryota; kingdom Metazoa; phylum Chordata; class Aves; order Passeriformes; family Sylviidae; genus Hylia; species Hylia prasina. The sequence continues at coordinate 1,949,479 of VYXD01006830.1, forward strand.
CTACATTTTTCAAGGGTGTTTTTAAGTTTGTGCACACAGGTTTTCCACAAGGACCCACTTTTTACTCACACTCTCCCTTTGCTAAGTGATAGCAACCAAACCCTCCTACATCCAAACTCAACCCAACAGCAATAAAAAAGATTTTCTGAGGAAGGGAGCTTACAGTCTAATTAGTTGATGGTGTTTCTCCTCACACAGTTTGTACTTCTGGATTGAAGGCTGAGGCAATTTAAGCACTGGCTTTCACCACAACGAGCACCCAGAGCTCAGCTAAATTCAGGCAAAGCCCAGGCTTCCCAGGCACAGATTGTATGCCCTGTAACACCAACCACTGTAAAGATGGAGGCCTTAAAACTGATGTTGTTATTGCTGATCCCAGCTGGAGAAATTTTGGTGTCAGAAATAAGCTCATGTTTAAAGAGATTTTTCTCTAATCCTGGCATGTTTCAAAATCCTGGGTGAGATTTAGTTAAATCCATGAAGGCAAAAGAGATGAAACTCCAACCCCAGTATCCACAAAATTCCTGAACCAAAATGGACACTGCAGGATCATTAATGAGCTTATCTCTATCTGACAGACAAGCCAACACACACACACTGTCTGTATGTCACAGGGAGGTGTCACACACTGGGAAGCTGGGTGACACGTCAGTGTGCCGGGGATGTCTGTGGCAGGACACCAGAAAACTCATGCCACTACAGTAAGTGCCATTGCTGCCCAGCCTGCCTTCCTGTTCTTTTTATTATTAGCTAAACACAAGTATTTGTTCATCTCCTGTGCTGAGGCCATTGGGGCTGGGACACAGGACTTCAGTGTGGGACATGGGGCTGTGTGAGGCAGCATGGATTCCCTGCCTCCTTATGGCAACCACCCACAAATTCATGATTAATTACCACTCAGAATTCTGCTATCAGCAGTCTCAACTGAATTACTGTGCAAGGAGAAGAGGCCCAAAAAGGAATGTTTCTGGTGACACCAATGTCCTTCAGGAAACTCTGGTTCAAAGGGCACTGTTGGCAGAGTAAGTGTGGGGAGGGGGAAGCCACACGCTGCCGTGCTCCTGGTGCTTTGCCATGCTCTTTGTCTTTCCCAATTAACTTCTGGAGTGCTCTTGCTGCAGCAGCACCAGTTCAATAGCTGTGAGTGGAAAGCCAGCAGCCCTGATGCAACAGCACAGCAGCATACTTCCATTAGATTTTTCCAAAAGAGATTCTTCAGGCTTCTGCCAGAACATATTCATGACTCCTTGTATGTAAACTGGTGTCTTTCAAGACACTGAGTTTTGTTCTTAAAAAATATCCTACTTAACCCAACAGCAATGAAGCTGAGGGCTATGGGTTTGCTTTAACTCACTGGTAAATATTTTTTTCACCACCACTTTGTTTCACACATTGTCAAAACAAAAAGTTTGTGCTTCAGAGGGAGGTTGGGTCATCTTATGTAGATGCTTTCAATGATAATTTTAAAATTGATTGAGGATATTTGTAATTTTTTTTCTGTTTTGAAAGTATCCAGTTGTGCTTAGTTTAAAATTGTTTTTTATTTTTCAGAATTCTGCTGATTAGACTCAACTTTCTGAAGCAGTTTCATTTCTATCTGGATTTAGCATGTGGTGTGTGTGTGCTCAGGGTGCTCAGTTTTCCATGTGCTTGCTTTTGCGGGGTATGCACCACAGACCCTACATAATTTAGCTCAGTTTAGGACAGATGATCCTGGCTTGTGTGAGAAATAAATTTATCTTACATGATATCTATCTCAATGGCCAGTAGGATAGTTGGTAAAGGACATCAGACCTGTGGCATATGCAGATTCTGTTCTCAGACTGGCCTTGATCTGCAGGTACAATCAGAACCCGAACTTGAGTGCCATAAAAACAGAAACTCCTCTTCATGTAGACAGTTTTCCTGGCTGAAAATATCCATTTCCTTCTCCCTTGCTGGGAATATTGCATTAGTCTTACTGAGAAGCCAAGGACAGGAATGTTCTGGTGCAAATTTTACTAAACAGTTTTCCAGGGTGGTATTTTTAGACAACATTGTCTCTTGCATTCATTGTGCTCTCCCAAAGACATGACACTGTAGAGAACATTAGAAGGTAATACTTGTGTTAACAGGATTCAAATACACTCTGTTTTTTAGTCTGATTTGCACCCACATTTAATTGTTGCAAGATTTTTGTGCCTGACAATAATTTACTGCTGGTGCGAATGTCAAGATGTAGCCATTTAGCTCACTGATTTGTGGGAGCAATGAGGTAATTTTATGCCTAGGTCCTCTCATTTGTACCTGCCAGCAATGCAGAGGCAGTCTTTCCTAATCAAGCATTAAAAGTTCTTCTTGATTAATCTCTGACTTTGTTGGAGACATTCCAGATTTAAGCCAGTGTAATTCATTTCAGGATCAGACCCATTAAGCGTTTTCCAGTGAGTAATATACTGTGTCACTCCTCTGCTCTTAAAGATTTCCAAAATCACAGTTATTGGTGTTGATCTGGGAGATACACATATCTTCTGACTCCACTGGCACCTTCTGTCCCATTTCCTGACTTTTGGAGATATTTCTCTAGGTGAAATTTCTTTATTTCAATTTCTTTCTGCATTCAGTTGGAAGAAGTAACAAATGGTGAAGTGTGATACTGTCGATCCAGTGCTCTGTGTGGCCAGGCAATCAGGACAGAAATAATTAACACAGAAAGTGGCCTGCCAGTATCCTGCTGAATGAAATTGGAAGGAGTTCAAATACAAAAAGATTTTTTAGCTTACCACTTCTGGGCTACACATAGCAATAGCCATTTGGAAGGACAACTGCCAGCTTCCATTTCAGATTGCTTGACAGCACTAACTAGAGCACTAAGAGCATCACTCCATTTCAGCAGGAGGTGTTAGCCAGATTTGAGATGCAAAGCATTATTTCCAGACAGGGGAAGAGATCAAAAAGGGAATCAGGTGCTGCTCTGATGTGTTGTAAGAAGGTGAATTCCTCTGAACATGGAAGGATAATGTGGTGTGGGGAGTGCCTCTTGTTTCTAACCTGCCAGGCAGCTACACATGATGTCCTGGCTGCATGGAGACCCCCTGCTCCCCTGGGTGCCTGCTACTTGTTGCTGCTGCCTCCTGCCACCTCCCTGTCCCTGTCCCTATGGCATGCCACCACACAGGGATGATGGCTGGGCGTGGGCATGGCCACACAGTGCCCAGCTGTGTCACAGTGCCTGTGCCTGTGCGGTGACACAGCAGAGGGGAGCTGCAGCTCCTGCAAGCTTTACTTGCTGTAGACTGGTTATCTGCTCTGATAAACACTACAACTGTGCAGACAAAAATTGGTTCTGTCCTGGCAAGCACAGAAGCTGCTGCATACCTCTCGTGCCCTACAATTAGCAGTGTGTGGCTTTGTCTTACATCTGCCCACATATTCCTATCAGGAATGTGCTTGGTGCTTTCAGTGTTTGCAGAAATGGGAATGGAGCAGACAAACAGGAGAAACAAGGGAAGAGAAAAAATTAGGCGTAGCAAGCCTCTGAAATGGTTTTCCTTTGGAGATGGTTCAGGCTGGTGAGCTGAGATGCCTGTGGTGAGACTGCATTGCTCCATGGTGCCTGCCAGTTGCATGTACAATTAATTCCATGGCATTTCTTCCAGGATCCCCAGTTCTGCCTTCTCCCTCTTAGCAGTCCTGAGATGGTCCACTTGTATCTCTGCCACTGGTATCTGTCATGGACAAGCCATTACCTCTTATCTGTATTATCTTACAGACCACAATGCTCTTAAAGCCACTGGACACCCAGAGAGAAGTGTCATGCAGGAGTTGCTGTTCATATTTACAGGTAAGTCTTGCCCTTCCTTTACCTGTGTTCTGTGCTTCTTCCTGTTGAGCATGAAAATGATGGTCAGTCTCCTCTTTCTGTTGCAAGGAGATCTCATGATGGATGCCTGAGCAGAGAGGAAGAAGTACTGGGATCTAGCTGAGTATTAACTTCAGAAAATGGCTTCATTTGCTGCTTGTGAGAGTAGTGCTTCTCACTGACATTATGTCACTTGCTTCCTATCAGATGAGCTCTGTTATCTTGGCCTGCAGGTCTGGGGAGCTGCACCTCTTTGTAGAACCAGGCATGGGCTGAGATGCTTTATTAAAATAGCACCTCAATTATTATGAATTATTTGACTTCAGGTTTTTCCATGACTTCCATTGCATCTTTCTTTTTTCCTCCTTCTCATGCATCCTGAATTCAAGTTTTAAAATGGACCTTGCTTAATTTGACCTTATCTAGCTAATTTATCTTGTGCCTGCGTTTCTAAACAATGTTAAATGGAATACGTTTCCTTGTATCTTCCCAAGTAACTAAGTCTCCTGCAAAACTCAAACCATTAAAAGTGAGGGTGATAGGAGAAGCTCCAAGAAATGAGTGAACTTAATATAAAAATTTATAATCATGTCAATTCCACTTTTTAGACAATTTCTGAAATGTTAGTTTGCTTGAACGGCTGGTCAGAAGCACAAAGGTTAAGTTAAGCTTCCTTCGTTAATGGTTCGGCTCAATGCACCCAGCAGTATAATGTATTTTATCAGTGAGGGAAATGATATTGGTTTAAGAGGTTTCATGTAACAGTCATATCCTGGCCAAATGTAATTTTGAAAACAATCAAGGCCATTATGGCTCACACAGAAAGAAAGATAAAGACAGATAGCTGTATATGGGTTTTTAATAAGTAATTCACCCTGGGTCTTGAAACATCAGATTGCCAAGTAATATTATTAATGTATAAGCATGTTGCTAAAATCATGTATTCTTTCCCATTGGTTGACTACAGATATGTTTCTGATGCAAATATCATGTAAGTGTATTGAATCCAAGCTATGTAAATAGACTATATAGTACATCCATCAAGCAGTTGACTTGATTATTCCACACACTAAAGAGCATTTTCTGACATCAATCTACATTCTGCCTAAACAGAACATTTTTCACCAATGATATTATGCATCATTTACTGTATATTTGATACTAATTGTTCAGTATATCGATCACCTGTCACTCAGAGTTTAGTGATCTTTGCAACTTGCCCTGGCAACTTGGAAGTTGCCGGCGGTTGGCTGCCCATCGTCTGTGGTAGCAGACTGAGATTTCCTGGACAGCTCTGAATTCTTGCCCTGGGCAGGCAGCGTGGAGAGGAGTTAAGTGGGGGTAAGGGCCTGCCAAATTGGTACTTGAAAAAATTACACCCTTTTGATTTTCAGAGATTAGGCTATAGCAGCACACAAACACACTGCAAAGGTTAACAGATGTCACTTATTCTGTGCCTTTCTGTTTGGAAGCAATATTTCATTAAAGCGTCAGGATGAGGGCTGGCCAGCACCCTTTGTGTGGATGAACTGTGCCATTTTGTTCTGTGAGTTCAGGATGCAGAAGGCCTGCGAGCTGTTTCTCTTTCACAAGTGGTTAAAATCAGGGATATCGAGGGACTGAAGAGTCTTTTTTGCATGCAGGCTCTGCATAGAAGGCAGTTACTCACCATAAGACAAAATATATTGATAGCTAAAGGACATGGCTCTAACGATCAGAAAATCTCCAACCACCTGACAAAAAAGGATCTGTTTTATATAAATATGTTAAACTGATCAATTTTAAACATCTACTTCATATATGAAAATGTGAAGATTATTTTAAAATAAGTTTAACTGCAGCTGGAGGGGAGCTGTTAATATTGACTGTTCTGTATTTCTCACAGCACATACATTATTGAACTCAAAAACTACTGGAAGCAAAGGCTTTATAAATAGAAGAATATATTGAGTTAATCATTTCATTTGTTCAGCAGTTCTTTTACTACATTTTTTACAGCACAGAGTGGGGACTGTCTTCTTCCCATACACTTTATTCACCAAGTAGGTCATATCTTTACTATATTTTGCTTTATAACCCCTCTGTGTTCCAAGCCTTTCCCTTTTCAGGCTGTCATAGCTCCTACCCCCTCCATCTAAAATCACTGGCTTTACTCCTCTCCAAATCTTTGCTTTAGTCCCAGGAGTGCTGGAATGCCAGTGGGGAGCCTTAAGGGCACTAGGGGTAGTCAGGCATGGAAGGACAGAACTGAGTGGCCCACAGGAAGACGAGTGGAAGGGTAGACTGAAAAATTTTTTGAGGTGACGAACAGCATTTCAGGCAAAATCAAAATAGGTTAGGGTGAGATTCAATGCATTTTCAGCCAAGGAAAAATACCTGGGACACAGTGGCAGGTGGCAAGAAATATTGAAAACCTTGAGACAATTCACTCTGATATTTAAAGAACCCAAACCTGTTGACTCTTTGCTTTGAAATGCATTTCTCAGTTCCAAACTGAACTGAAAGAGGAGAAAATATTATGGGGAAAAAAAAACAAAACCAAACCTGAAGCAAAACTTTGTCTGGAGTTGAATGACAACAACTGACTGATCTGTTTTGAAAAAAAAAAACATGGGTTTTTTTCAGTCTCAGAACTCAAGTTTGTTATTTTCCCAGCTTCACCCATTGAGCCCCTGGTGGCATACACAAAGTGTACTGAATGTACATGCTGGCTGTTCCTTTCTCAGTCTGACCCCCAAACTATAGTCATCTGTTTCCACTTCTTTCCCACGTTTTGCCTTTTTTTAGAAGAAGAAAGGATTGTACATTAACTCAAAAACTGAGCCAAAATCACTTATATTAAAAAAAAAAAAAAAGCAAGAAGTAGTATTAACACAGTCTCAGTGGCTTTGCTTTTCTCAAAGGCTTGATCCTAGGCTGCTTCTATGGGGATGTGGTCTTCCTCCTGCTCTGAGAATCTGCAACCTCAGAGGTGGAGGTTGTCCATGTTTCTCATGAATTCCTGATCCTCAGGTTGCAGACTTCTGCAAAAGGCTTCTCTGAGTCATTCTGGGGACCTCTGTAACCCATCATCAGGCAAGATGATTCTCATATGCAGGTACAGGATTGCCTTTGCCGTGTATGTTTTGCTTTGAATCTTTTCAGCTGTCATCGTGGAGACCTTCTTCCCGGGGGTTATTTATAAAAGATGCTTTGATTCAGGCAGCATGTGGGTTGTACGTGTGTCAGGTAGTGCACACAGTGCACTCCCCACAGTGGCTCCTTCTTCCTCTCTGCTCTTCCCTCCCATTCTCTGCGCAGTGCCTTGGCTGTCCCCTTCATCTCTGCCTCCTGGCTGCCTCCCTCCCACCCGCTGCTTCTGTCCTCCAACACCGAAGAAATTTGCTGGATCCACAGCTGTTTTTGGAGTGAGAAAATTGTGTAGCAGCAGCTGCGGCAGCAGGCATAGCAGCGAATTACATGAGGATACAGATTATCTGAGCACTTGTTTCAGAGAGGTACAGCTTATCTCAGATGTAGACTCTGCATAAGCAGTATGGAAATGCCAGCAGCCCGGAATGATGCTGCTGCCTCTGTTTACTTAGGCTCTTCCCTGCTGGGGCGGCGTGGCCCCTGTGGGGAGGTGGGCACAGTGGGGTCAGGGGCTGCAAACAGACATCTGTCCTGCCTGCACCTCTGCCTGGCCCCAAGCATGGTCATGTCACCCAGAGCAGCCAGCGTAAGCTCCTCAGGGCAGGAAATGCTTCCCTTACTTACCCATGAAGTATCATGCAGAGCAGCAGTGGTTTATAAATAATAGATGTTTAGAAACACTCGGGAAAAAACCTTCTGTAGAATCTACACAGCAAAACCTTTCCGAGGCATCCCTGAGAGTGCCGGAGCCACAGGCACGGCGAGCGGAGCCGTAACGTGCCCCCATTCATCTCTCTAACAGTCATCACTCTCTGCTGTACATAGCTGTTTACTTTCCCAGGCATCTGATGCCACAGCATTAAGACACAACAGGGTGTGCTTTACTGGGACATTAATAATGCATCGGGTGCATTGTGAGCCATGACTGCAAAGGCTGAATGACTTCAGTAGCCCAAGAAATGTATTAATGCTCCAGCAAACCACATCTGAGAGTGGTAATTCAAGTTTTATTTTGTCATTTTATTAATGACACAACTGAGATGATATTATATGTGACTCTGTCTAATGGCACACGGGCAGTGAGGGGACAGCAAGCCACAGGCAATGCCAGGCACATCAGCCTCTGTCCCCTGCATGCAGGCAGGGCAGCTTTAGTCAGGGAATTTTAACCAGCTGCATATGCTTTGGGGAAATAACACAGCAGTAGTAGAGATAGCCCATGCAAACCTATCTAACACATACAGGGAGGCTGGTAATGTTATGAAAGGGCACATATACTACCTGAAATGGGAGGATGGATCTTTTGCATATGCCTAATGCTGACACTAATCGTATCCTTTGGTAGGAAAACCTTCTTAGGATACTTTTTAGTCAGAGAAATTACGAAAGATAGGAAGAAAAAGGAAGAAAATTATATCCTAAAGAATGTGAGAAATAAGGAAAGACAGACACCAGTTTATAGAAGCATCTCACCTCATTAAGCATCTTAATTCCCTTTTATTGTCCATACTGCACTGCAGCCTACAAGATGTATGCATGATTTATAAGCAGTGCTGTGCATCAGCTGAGCAGTTTTATATAGGGCTCTGAAAGGCTGAGGCACATGTGACACTCGGCTTTGGGTGGGTGTTTCTGCAGTGTAAGAATCTTGCCTGATTTCATTCATGGTGTTACTTGGCTCTGCCCTACTTGTGTGATATTAGTTTTGTAAATAAAGTTACTTCTATACCAAATGAAGCCAGGTAAGTATGAGCCAGCTTTACTCTGATGTAATTTTAAAATTAATTCATACCTGAATAGACCTGCATTTCATTGAAGTCCAGCAAATAAGTCACTGATGTTTATTTGGACCCAAGAAAGCTTTGTAGATAATTTTATAGTCGTTGAATATATTTATTCACTTTAGCATATTTTCGATTTTCTTATACTCCTCACTGTTTAGCTGTACAGTCATAAAGAAAATGTAAAACAACAATGAAAAATGCCAGTGTTCAGATCCAGAGATAAATCCAATAACAGCTGTGACAGGACTGATTACAACAGAATCAGAAAAACCTCTAGACTCTTTTTAATGTGGTTTGAGACATAAAGAAGATAATGAAAGATGTTACTTGACAGTAGTGGGATCTATGTTTAGAGCTAAAAGCAAACGGCGCTGAATTTTGGGGTTTTTTGTTGTTGAGACATTTTTCCACTGCAAAATAAGATTTTGGTCAAAATTGACATATTCATGAAATCACATTAATTTGGATGACATTTTCTTCCAAAAAAAAGGATATTTTTCAAATGAACCTTTGGAAAAATTAGATAAAATCAAAAACAAAGAGCACTTCTGGAATTAAATTATTGCTGTCTATTTATTATTTCAGTGTCATTTTATGCCATGTCACTAGCATTATTATTTTCTGTGCTCATCTTACAGAACCTAGTCCTCTTTGCCTTCTCTTTCTGCACCTTCCTGCATCTCTGGGTAATTTCATCTGCAAACACACAGTCAGCTACTGTCCTTGCACAACTAACTTGCAGATCTACCTGTGTGCTCCCAACCTGTCTCCTCAGTCCAGCCTCATCTCTGGGCTGTTTCCCTGTCATTTCGTGTAGACGACAGTCTGTCAACTCAAGCCCAGTGTGGAAGAGACAGAACTTTTAATCTTCCCCAATGCATGTCTTCCCTGCTAGTCCCCTCTTTGATCACAGCGGACAACCTCACCACCCTGCTTGTCACTCAGGCCCGTAATTTGTGTGTCATCTTTGACTCAGACCCTTTCTCAGGTCCTCACATCCAGGATATGGCATAATCCCACTGACTGCTCCTTCTTAGCATCTCTAAGGTGCTGCCTTTCCTGTCCATCCCCATGGCTGAGGCCCTTGTCTAGCATCTTCTATGTCTCAGTGCAACACATTTTTTATCCAGCCTTGACAAATGCAACATAGGTCTTTTGGTGCCCACTTAAAATGACACTGTAAGTACCACTTTCTTAAGCCATCAATCTCCCACTTTTATGTGCATCCTTCTTCGCTGTCCTCTCTCAGAATTGCACCAAAAGTTCCCTATTTGTCCTCATTTTCATGCTCTAGCACAGTTTGGTTCCAGTTACTGACCTCTGCTTAGTACTGGCAGCTGGGGTGACCCTGATGCCAGCTCCATTTGGCCTCATGCTGGGGGCTCAGACTTGCATCCCCACCTCCTCCCACTTTTGAGGGGACCATCCTGCAAGCAGCCACCCTGCATCCTCCTCCCCATCCCACAGTGAAAGTCTCTGGGCCCCCTTTTCCCAGCTAGCACCGAGCTCTTCCTTTGCTGCCTGTCCTGTTGCTCACAATCATCCTGTTTCCCTGGGTAAGGGAAACACCATTTATTTTCTGTGCCCCACTTCTGTCTCTTGCCTGATGTCGTAAGGCTTTAGGAGCATGTACCATCTTTCTATTTTACCTAATAGTTTGAGGTTCATCCCACAATCAGGTCTCATGGGGTAGAAGTCCATTATACTCATACACATACACATTATGATAATATAAGCCGTTAGTCTTCATTATTATTATTAGTGTTTGAATATGGCATGGTATTTATCAACCCAGGCCCTTTTATTACTTATTTAATATTCTACTGTTTTATTATCCTCAACTTTCATATTATTATTTTTATTTGAATAATTAGCTTTGATAGCTATTAAGCAAATATTTGAAGCCTCTTATTCTCTAGATCAAAGCATCTCCCACTTCTGCTATAATGAAACACTTGAATTCTTGGACAGTCTGAACAGAAAACTTAGGTAAGAGTCAAAGTGTTTCATTGCAAACAACGAAGAGATGCTTTGATCTAGAGAGTAGGATTTTAACTATTAATTTTTTTATCTTTAAGATAAGATCTAGCACAATAAAATACATTGTAAATACAAAGTGAAATCACAGTAAAGTTCAGCTATTTTATTGCATAATTTGCAGAATATGTTGGGGGAACTTATCACATGAGATGTGTCAGAAGCCTCCCTGGCCCACCCCCTCAGGTGCTGTGAGTTTCAAAATTCAGTACCAAACTCTCTAAAACCTTGAATTTAAAGCTGAGAGGACATTGCTGGGGGCTTCTTGTGATGGGAGTGTCCAGTCAGGCCAATGCTACAGATGGTGGTGGTCCTGCTGTGCAAAGGGTGATTACAGGGGGTCTCTGTGGATCCAGCTAGGGCAAGCCACAGCTGCTGCTAGCATGACACTGCAGCCTCTTTGGGAAATCTCAGGTTCACACTGTTAAATTTCAACTGACTTTTTTTAGGGTTTTTTTAACATTCTTTCTCTTCTGGCACATTTTGATACCTGACGATGCTCTCATTTACAGTGGGTGTGAAATAGCTGTCTTTCCCATGAACAGTTGTTCAGGCTTTGGGTTTTGACCAGCTCTTGCAAGTATATAATTTACACTTCCACCTAAAATACACCATTTTGCCATTTTACTTTGCTAACAAAATGCACTTTAGTGTGGATATTTTGCAATGTCACCGGAAAGTGGGAGGAGAAAAGTGTTAAGAACTGCCAACAAAAAAAAAAAGAGGGAAAAATACTGTGAAAGATATATTCACTGTATATACATGGAAGAGCTATCTTCTCGCAGAGATTTCCCCCAAACCACGGCAAAGGTGACCACTTCTTAAAGAATCTTCCCTGTTCCTGCTGCGAAATCCATAGCTATTGCCTCTTTCAGGGAGTGTGAGGTCCATGGATGTGCTAAACTCCCAAAGATCCTTTTGGGAACCAACAGATGATGGATTAATGTATTTCATAACAATCTCCATGGAGACCAAAACGGGGCTGGCGTGCTCCAGACTGCTGGTGATAGAAAACCCTGTTGGCAATGTGGATTAGTGGGTGCTCCTCTCAGAGTCAGAGGCTACCCTGGATGATGCCGTTTATCTCAAGTGTAAATCAGATGTGACTCAGCGGCAGACGCTGCGCAGCCAAACATGCAGAAAAGTCGCGTCAGTGTTGAATCAAAGCCTGAAACACAGATCATTATTTCAAGAGAGTTATGAGAATGCCATGAGTTTCAAGAAGATGATCAGCGCTGCTGAAGAAGTGAAAGCCAAGAGTTAGAGATATACTGATAGGAAGATATTTGGATTTATTAACTGTTTTGTTTGGACTTATTAAAAAGGAATATCACCTGTTAAAGTGTATCACAGGAATGAGCTATCTAGCAGCCCCAGGGCTGTGACTGAAGGGGAGCTCTGTGATAAGGTGAGGACTCTCTATTGCTTTCCAATGACAAGGTACTCAGTAAAAAATAAGAAGATTTTGCTTTATAAATTGCTTGTTCAATTCAAGAGTTTTCTCAAGCAAATGGCCCAATTCTCATGAAATACATATATTTGGGCATCAGTCTGAGAAATTTCTGGTGTTGTTATGAAAATTCAAAGCATTCCCATAGCTGTATTATTTAAGGATGATGTGCACTGGCACATCAGTGTGAGTGGGGTCAGGGCAGGAGCCAGCCCTGCCAGGACAACAGGTCTTCCTGCCTCCTTAAGGGCGTTTACTTGGAGAACTTGGCAGTACCCAAATCATTGCCATTGCTGTGGAGAGCAGGGACGAGTGAGAGTACTTTGACCATTCCTTTTTGCTGTCTCTTTGCAGTGGTATTTCAGGTTGCTGAACTGCCGGCTGTGCCCTACGTCTGCGTTTACTGAAGCATTTCTGTATTTCTAAATTTTCTGCATTTCAGGTGCTGTAGGAAAGAGACATGCTCCCTCCTCCCCATCTTTCCACCACCCTCCTCCTGCACATCTGGCAAGCTTTACATAAGCAAGAGCCACAGCTGAAGCAGCTTGGGGCTGCCCCCACCAGCAGGAGCATTCCATCTCTTTCAGTGTTTAGTCGCTTTTTGGTGTCAGCAGCTTTCTCTCAGTGCACAAGTGTGCTGGGTGCTCGGAGGTTTGATTCACTCACTGTACATACACACCCCTGGGTCCTTTTGGAGAGGTGTTTCTAATCCCCTTTCCGTGAGGGTGTGTTTCTCCCCTGCTGCCAGCTGTGCCCCCCGCCCCTCACTGCCTCTGGGGTTTTCTACTGTGTGTCTTAATAAGCAAGTACAAGTCACACGGTAGGATAAATCTCTTCATGTCCTTTTGTTACATCTGTAACAGCCTTTGAGTCATGTCAAAACAACTCTCAGCTCACTTTTCTGCGTTCTGGAAATGCTTCTTTACCAATGTATGCTTTAGACTGTAAAAATGAGGTGATTTCTTTTAAATGGTAACTGTCAGTGAGGACTTCAAGACACGAAAGATGCAATCCTGCTGCATGGAAGGTCAAAGATCACAGATTGATAGGTTCTAAAATGCTTTTGCAGGTGGAGTTCCAACATGTACCTGAGCTATTTACCATGTGCCTTCAACTAATCGTTTCTATTCAGACCATTTTCCTTTTCAGTTTTTAAAAGTAGTGATATGTTGAACCTCACCAGAAAAACTGAGATTCAGCTGGCTACCTTTCTTTTTTTGAAAATAATCATTCACTCCCCCTATGATATGGCATTAGGAGAACATCAGATCAGACATCCTGTTCCACAGTTTTGCACCACTGCCCCATGGGGATGCTTGCTCCTTTGTGCATACTCTTTTTTTTTTTTTTTTTTCATTTGGGCAAACTTCATTTCATCTTATTATTATTGAAAGCTGGAGAAGAGATTGAAGGCTGATTACAAGGATATGGTGTACCATGGGAAAAGTAGTTATATAAAAGCTTTGTTTAGAGTCAACTACTTCGTGTTCTGAAAAAGCTACTGCAGACATCCCTGTTGTTTTTATTGATCATATAGATTCAGTACTGGGGCATTTAGAACTTGATTCTGCTTTGGAGACTGGCATATTTTATTTGAATTTGCTCAAAATTCAACAGATTAAAGTGATCTGACAGCTTTTGGATGTTGGCCTAGAAAAAGAAATAGTTTCTCATACAAGGTGAGACAGCTGTCTCCAGAAGAAGAGTTATCACTCCACGTTGTCACCAGATTTCCCACCAACTCTGGTCAGGTAGAAAGCTCTGCCAGGGCAGCCTGGCAGGTGGCATTGGGTCCAGCAGCCTGAGCTGCAGGCACTTCTCTTCCTGCTGGTGCTGTGCCTCCCTCTGGGGTTTCAGTCAATTCAGATCAAGCAAATCCTGAAGATCAGCTGGGAATCCAACCCCCAGCTCCCTACGCCATGTACCTCGCTTTCCAAATCTTTACTGCAGTGGCATTTTCTGTATTTTAAACAGAAATGTTTCAAAACTGTGATATTCCCAAGGATATAGAATAGTGCTGTAGTTGCTATTTTACTTAATATTAAAAGGTTAAGAAGCCCATGAAAACATATAGCTCTGTGGAAATTAATGATGCTTATCTCATGTAAACTACTGCTGTGTATGTACCTATCCACTCATAATGTTTTAAAATATACATAGCAGAGTGCAGATAGTGATAACACATTTGATTTTATCTGCTACATATATATATATATTTGTATGTCAGACAAATAACTCCTTTTTCTGCTCTCTGTATTGATAGAACCCATAGAGGATTTAATCTGTCTGAGTGTGCTTCTCCATGTTATTCATCTCAACTGTGCACTCGGAAAGTTCAAATATTTAAATTGATTGAAAGTTAGAATATTAATGGCTGTTCTTAGAAATTCAATAACAGTTACATTTTCCCAGCTGATGGATACTGTCACAAATGGCTACTGCAGGAGTGTAGGTAGCTAATTACTCAACAACAATTAGGATCTTAGTACATGAAGACTTTTCCTAGTATGTGTAAAGAGAAACACTGGCACGCTCTGAGATCCTGATTGCTGCAGGAGTGTTACCAGTCCATGAAAAGCCTTGGCTGTTGACAAGCAGAGTTGTGTATCACCTAGGTGCTAGGTCTGGGAGAGTTCAGGTTACCCCCTCCGGAGGACACAGGATTTGGTGTAGATGAGCGTTGTTTACTCTTAAAATATCACTCCTGATGAAAGAGACAACTGCCAAGGAGAAATACAGTTTCTCTCCAAAAGTGAAGGTTTTCAATTAGAAAGACAGAGAGGCATAAAATTTGCAGAGAGAATTCAGCAGGCAAGGAAGCAAGCCCTGTGTAATATTAGCCCACAACCAGCCATCTCCTCTTAGTGTAAAGACAGAACACATGCTTCATTTAAAACCTGTTTTTAAGTACACCCCTAATTATGAAATCATTACCCGAAACCTGCATGATAAGGAAAGAAGAATTATTATATTAACCTGGGGTCCTCGGTGCACTCAGAGGCATCACAGAGCAGCTCTCCTGCAGTCAAAGCCTGCGCACTCCCTCTTTTCTCTCATCCAGTGAGTCACTTCTTCCTTTTAATCTCCTATTAAAATCCTTTCTATCCTCTTCAGTTTATGACTCTGTTGCTGCAAGGTGGTTTGTGGCACTCGGTATGGCTAATCCTGGGGATTGCATCGTATTGAGAACAGAATAATTGAAAACAGCTTGAAGCAGTTGTAGTTAGGCACACAAATCAATGACAGATAATCATTTAAGCACAAACTGAAACAGACATTTACATGGAAAATAATCATGGCCTTGGAGTTACACCCTGTTCTTGCCATGCAAAATCTTCCATGGATTTGGCAGAGTACCACTGGATGCAAAATCCCATTGCCAATGTGCCCATTCCTTTGAGACAGCCCTGGCACACCCCTGCCAGAAACCTGAGCCCAGCCGTAAATAGATTTGTGTGAAAGGCTGTCCACCTTTGGGTGAAATAAAACTGCATTGCCCCCAGGCTGTGTGAGAGTCGTGGGCTGAGATGAGCAGCCCAGAGCAGTGCAAAGCACAAGGCAGATGAGTGCATGGGGCTGCACCTCCCCTTTCAGGCTTCTGATCCCATCCCAAGGCCCCACCAAGGGAGGGGTTGTGCTCAGGTGCACTGTTCTGGGCATGGAAGCACAGTGATAATGAAGAAAAACTCCTACAGTGGAATGTTTCCTGGCTTGCTAGTGCAGATGGGAGCACATATTTCCCTGTCATTTTCCAGTGACAATCATATTCATGCCAGCTGGTTAAAATGTTTTAATAAATGATTACCTGATGAGAACACTTTCTCATGGCTATGGTGCTGGGGTTTGCTCATTTTTGAGCATCCAAATATCCATTCAAATTAAAAAGCAGAAAAAAACCCAATACAATTTAAGTTCTTTCTTAGAATCTTCCAAAAGGCACTTGGAAACCTAAGTCCTGGCTAACCTAAAGAGCTTTAATTTGAAGAAAAGATGTTGGGGATGTCATATGATGTCTGTTGTTTGTGCTGGGGGCCTGGAAGAGCTGAGCCTTCATCCCTGTCTGAGGGCCCATAGCCAGATGAGCGAGTGAACATTGTTATTTGTGTGGGTCCCACAGCTCTGAATTTCTCTGGGTGAATTTCTCTACAGAGAATATTCTAGAGTGAGTATTCCCCTCTGCTTCTGTGTGAGGCTGAGAGTCACAGCTGGCCCAGCAGCCCCCAGCTCCCTCACTGCTCTCCTGGCTGCAGTGCCTCTGACAGGAGCTGGCTGCCCTGCTGCTGTTCTCATGCACATGCAAGCACAGAAACCAGCCCAAAAGGGCTGGTCTAGGAAGTTGTTACTAGTCACATCTGCTTATAAGTAGGCAGGGGAGGTTTTATCCTATTTATTTAACCTTCTGTTTTGAAAACATCAACACCAGCACCAGAGAAGTTTCAAAAGTTTAGTTGCCAATTTTTCTTCCACTTTACATGACTCTGGTGAAAGGGTATTATTTATCAAACTAAGTGTATATTATAATCTTTGCAAAATGGTAAAGATCAAAGACTACCTTGCATCAAGCAGAATTACAGTGCCATAACATTTTTTCTTGTTACAGCTGATATCAATCACAGCATGACAGCAAGCCACAGAGGTTTTTCAGTCGGTATCAGTGACACTGCACAACATCTGAACTCCAGCAGCCAGCAAGCATTGCTCTGGCTGTGAAAGGGAGAAAGCAGCAGCATCAGTAAGTGCCTTCGGTATGGGTGCCATTAAGCACGGCCATTTGGCAGCCAAATGCACGCACACAACTTCAATTCTGCCCATGGCTGCTGTGGCCTCGGAAGGGAAGAGAGAAAAGCCTCTGTGAGAGCAGAGGGCTTGATTTCAAGTGACAGTGGTGACATTTTCAGCAATGACCCCCGAGTGTGGCAGAGCCTGCCATATGATACTCCTGCCCCAAAGGCACGTGCACCACCCTCCTCTCTCTGGGATATGGGATGGGAATTGGGATGGCAGCGAGGGCTGCCCAGCTCTGGGTGGTGAGGCACCAACCCAGCAGAGCCCTGAATAACATCTGGCTCTGCACACGGTGGCACTGCCAGCACTGCCAGCAGATTTCCTGCACCAGCTGTGAGCCAGTTACTTTCTTCACACAACTCGTAATCATACCTTTGCTTAGTTTAGGCTTGAGAGTCTTTTCACCACGGCCACAGACTGCCCAAGGAAAAGAATGATATTTCTCTTGCTCTTCCCCAGGACTTTGTCAGGCTGGTGAGTTTTACAGCTCCAGCACTTAAAGCACTGCATGTGTCGTGTCCCTCAGACTTACCTCTGGGAGCATCTGGTGGAGAACTGAAAGGAAAGGGCAATTATATGAGATCTGTTTGCATACATATCCCTTCTATCTCTCCTCTGCGCAACAAAAGCCAGCCCATGTATTTCTCCTCGCAGTAGATACAAGTCCACAGCAGCATCCTTCCATGCTGTGCTCACAGCCCGTGCTTCTGCCAAGTGCCACCTGAGCTCCCAGCCCGTGGAGGCCCCCCCAGGCCCTGCAGCAGGACCCTGCAGCAGGAACTTGCAGCAGAGGGGCACACTGAGGTGCCTCCTGCTGTGAGCCAGCACCAGCAGGAGCAGCAGGGACCAGCCCGTGGAGCCAGTGCACCGCTGCACACAGGTGGGAGCCCGAGCTCCAGGCAGAGCGAGGCTGTAGTTGTATCGAGCAGTATTGATTCTGGCAGTGACTGGAGCACTTTGGTTTCTGTATCAGGCTTATATTAACATTACAATTTCATGAAATGCAACTTCACTTCAAATGGCCCTGACACTGTTTCTCAAGCGCTTCAATCTCTTTGCAATTTCAACGTTGCACAGAGAAGAAACAAAGCAAATTTGGTTGGAGAAGTACAAGGTTCAACAAATTTAAACCTCTTGAATTTTCAGGATTCTCCTGCTATTTGAATAGAAAACTGCATGGTTTTAGACAAAGTGCCCATCTTCAATTTTTCAGTCTCCTTCTCTTTTGCTGCTGAGAACCACAGAATGTACTTCCCTGTCAGTTACTAAAATGCTTCTAAAAACTTGAAGAATTATTTGAAAAAGGGCATTCCGATTCCTTATGCATAAAACATGCATGCATATTCATATAAAACATTTAGAAAAATTTGTACCAGTTATAATTAGCATGTTTTGTGCATCTATTTTCTTTGCTATTAAATAACAAATTTGTGGTAACCATAGCAACTGGAACATCACATGATACTGGTGCTATTTTGGGGATAACATAAGTACCTTTCTTAAAGAAGCATTCACACCTCTAAGCTATGAATTTTAATAATTTTCACGATAAAGTATTTGTTGGGTAGATTGTATTCATTCCTCACTCTAATACTGATTTAACGTGGAATGCACTACCTTGTGCCTATGACCACTTAAAAGCTGTGATGAGTTCTCTTCTTTTGCAAAAAGGCAAGTGACTTAAGAAAGGCAAAAGAGAAGCTACATGCAATGAGGGGAAAAGTATAATAAAAGGAAGGTTTTCTCTCATTGTTTCTGGGCAAGGAGCTCCCATTGGTCATGTGCCTCTTTGTGCTTGAAAGGAGGAAAGCAGAAGGAAGGTTGTGCTTTAATCCTGGATTGGTACAACTCCCACTGGAATAAACCATAATCTTGGGTCAGTATATCTCTTATTGGAATAAGACAGAGGTGTTACATCAGCTCTAGTGAAAGGTGGGAGAGGTCCTTGGGAAGTTCTTTAGGGAAGAGACCAGTTTGGCCATCAAAGCCAGTTCCCTCCTGCTGCAGTCAAGTGTGTTTTTCTACTGAGCGTGTGCTGTACACCACACCTCATACCATGGGCCTTCCAACACATCTCTGGGCCTCACAGCTAATGAGATAAAGAGCAAGATATCAAATGCCACAACAATAACAAGCCATTAAAAGATATTAGGTGGCAACAAGGTCAGTATCCACATGCTAGGGTAGGGATTCCCTTAAATAAAGTTTGCTGGAGTGTCATATTGCAGATAAGAAGAAAATGACCCAAGAATCCCTGCCAGTGTTGTGATGAATTGAGGGAAAATGGAAGAAATTCCCTTCAGTCTCTGAAACTGGCAATTCAGTTAATTGTGAGAATGTTAGTAAGATGAACCAAACAGGCACCGATGAGAAATGAATGCTATTAAAAATATGCTGCCCACACTGATGTTCTAATGAAAAATGTTGGTTGACATGATTAATTGTTTTATCATAGAAATGTCTGTAGAGATGAAACCCACCCTGAGATTTCAGGATGGTGTTATCCATCTCCCAGAGCAGAGGTAATGAGGGACCATTCACCCTGGGTGGCTCAGGCAGGTGATTTGGGTTAATGCACACACCGAAGAGGCCATTAGGCTGGAGAATTACTTTGCCTGAGTCTGCCTGCCAGGGTGGAGTTTGGAGCAGAGGAATTTTACCAGAAGGTGAAGAAATGTCTGGTGTTGAGGAAGGGAGCCATGAATTGGAGCTGTAAGGAGACACGGGAATATGTACAAAAACTGAGGGGTTGCAGGGCTGGCCAGGGCTATGCTGGGAAAGGGCCCCGATGCCCAGACAGGGGCTGGGGCTGCAGGGTGGAGGCACTGGTGCAGCTCATCAAGCTGCAAGTAGGCTTGGGGCAAGTTGCAAGGAGTAAAAGTTAATGACAACTTGGAGTTTATAAGCTCACCTGGGCCAGACCTTACAAATCCAAGTCAAACTGAGGGTATGAGGCTGAGTAAAGGTTCACAAAGTAATGCTTTGCCTCTGGTTCCACTCTGTTCTGCCTGCCTTCAGTTTTTCTCCATTCAGGTATATAATTTGGAAAATTTTTTTAGCTCATTCTTTCTTACTTCTGGCTTCTGTTTTATCACAACTTTTGTAGAAGAAATTCTGATTCTTCTTTATTTTTAAAAAATGGGGGTTTTGTTCTCATGAATAATTACAAATGTTCAACTTCAGCCATTTAGAAATTATGGAATTTGTTTCAAAAAGTGCTATAGCAAACAGATAGATTAAAAAAGAAATTAAACTGAACACTTAGATACCTCAAAAATGGGAAGTTTTGATTACCCTAAATGAACCCTTAATTGTTTTCTGTCTTAGCTTGTCCCCCAAGATAAATAATCCAAGATGGAGCAATAATTTTCCATCCCTCTGTTGCTACACCTCTGGGGACTTGCAGTGCTTGTTTGAGGAGGCCCTGGCAGGATGTTCTGTGTGGTGGCTGCCTGGGAGAGGAGGCTCCCTGCTCCCCTCCACACTCACTCCATGTGTTGTGTTATTGACCCTTTGGGACTGAACCTCCTTTGTTCTCTCTTGCTGCAGCTCTCGCCATGCCCTGTGTTTCTCTGCACCAATGGCTGGGGCATCTCCTCCCTTGGCCTGTGCTCTGGACAGGGACTGGTCCTTGGCTTGGAAGGGAACCCAGTCTTCCCTCATTCCATCACTTCCCTTATCTTCCATTCTTGTTCTCTTCCAAATGCCTGCTTCCTAAAGAAAAAGTCTTGGGAAAAGGTCTAACAAGGCAGCAGTGTGGGGTTTCAGCTGAACACATATGCTGAACACATATGCAGGAACCCTGAGGGGTGAAGCAAAAGTAAACCTATTAGAGGCAAAAAGGGAAAATTGCACAATATGCTTTTTTTCCTTTTCTTGATCCATTTTTCAAGACCGGAACTTCCCACTCTACTTTCTGTTTGGAAGGGGAGCAACACAAAGAAAAGGTTTGGAAGATGCTGGCAAGTGATAAAATACAAAGACATTCTTTTTCTTATATAGTAAATGAATGGCTTTCTGCCTTGCCTTTTGTTAAAGCTCTTAATCCAGCCTGTAAATAGGCGCTTTCCCTTTGGACTGACTGTTTAGATATGAGACTTAGAGCTGATCTGAAGTAATAGGATGAGAAAATAGGAGAGATATATCAAAGAGAATGATACATAGGCTCACACTACTGAACTTTCTCTTGCAGCATTTCTCGTACACTGTATGTAAATGTTCACAAGTACAAAGTGCACTTCATTTTACTGCAGACCTAAGCTAAGGCATGGGCTCTGAGAAGCCTGGCTGTTTGATCCCCGGGGGGCAGCCCACCTGCCTCAGGGCAAAGCACAGATTCTCTGCCACAAAGCAGAACGTGAGAGGCAGTTTTGTGGCATGGCCTGATTTAGGCTTACAAAATGCTGGTGTGTGTCTGCATTTAAGGATGTTCGAAGTGGAGATTCACACTCCCAGATCTCAGAAATGGCAATAGGAAGCCTGACCAAGCAAAAAAGTCAGCAAAGCAGGGACTTGGGACTGAGAGAACTCTTAATCAAAAAACAGATTATCTTCAAAGGAAAACTATATTTCACATTCATGAAAAAACTTTTTACCCTACTTTTTAAGCAACACAAACTTTTGCAATGAAGCTGTAGTGTTTCTGGCTGTTTCTTTGGGACTGTTCCATGGCTTTCTGTGAGAAAGGCTGTGGCAATGCATTGTTCTTCTTGGATTTGGAAGCTCTCCAATTCATATTCAGCTGCTGTGGAAAAAAAATCCTAAAAATTCACAGACTTGCCTTATTTCCAAAGACACTTCTGACCCAGGCAATGTATTCTAAAATCCTTAATCATTTTCTGCTTACTGAAAATCTTTACTGACTGAATAGGAATTTTTCCCAAGTCAGATATTAAAGGAGAGAAGAGATTTCTAGTGTGGCACTTAAAGATTAACATATATATATGTATATAAGCACAGTGAGACTATAAATATAAAATATGATGCATATATTTTCTTCTGAATTTAAAATGAATAAATTAATCATTTGCTTTCCATTTTGTATTTAGGAATAGTTAGATGCTGTTTGCTATTTTTATTTTCCAGGGCACCTCTTCATAAGAATAATTTTTTTATTAGGTGCTACTAGGACTGTATTTTATAAGACATTTAAAGCCATATAAAGAGGTAAACTGCCAACCAGTACCATCAAGATCATTTGAGAAAGATTCTCAGACTAGAGAGCTGTAAAAACAAACTTAATTTCTTCCACTTTTTGTATTAAACTTATGAAAACCAAGTGGAACTTTGTAGATCAATAACTAGACCCAAAGAAAAAAAAGTACATAGACAAAATCTCTCTTGTGGTGCTTACATCTGCTTTATGCATCAGCAGAAATAAAGATCAATATTTGTAAAAGTAATGTCCTGAGCAGATTTCCTTCCCCATTGAAAATACTGAGTGACTAAATGGGAAACCTTTAGAGGAGGCAGTGCAGGATCTGCCCTGGGCTCCCTGACTGGGGCTGTCAGGACAGAGCTGGTTGCTTGTAGCACTCCCAGTTCTTCTGCTGAACAGTGTGAACAATAGACTTCAGTCATTGTGCCTGCTCTCTTTTTTTAAAAAATATTTTTTATCCGCATTGTATACTCTTCTAAACTGTTTGGGCAAGTTCTTCTGATCTGCTACTAGCTTTTGTTTTCTTTTCAATGTAAACCTGTTATCTGTCAAAACCACAAGTTACATTAAGAGCATTTAAAATGGTTTTCAGTATTTGTATACAATACATTTTTTCCTGATCAGCTGAAAGCTGTGAAAAGTTTGCTTTGAATTCTTCCCTAAGATATTTTTTTAAATACCAGTAGAAAGGAAGTTCTAATTCTGCGCTTTAAGCAGTACAACCACTTGAATATCCTCTATTTCAAATACAAAGCCATAGTATTTAAAACCTTAAAATAAATCCTTTGTTTGACTTCAGTATCAGTATGACTGTTAATAAAAGGTGTGTCCTTCATTGCCTGTTTTAACATGACACAGAAAAGGTTTCATTTCAATTGAATTAAATCTCACCTAAGTTAACTAATAAACAGGAATATCAGGCGATGGCATGGCACCACCCAAGTTGCTAATGCAAAATGATGAGCGAGCAGTGAAAGGTCAGTCCTGGAACTGGGGCCTGCAGATGCAACCTGATTTTCATATTGATTGTGTTTTCCAGTGGGCTTCAGGTCAGGAGCTGAGGACCTCAGGGCTTGCTCTGTCTGCAGCTGTCTCACTGTTTTCTTTGCTTACCTTCAGCAAGTTTGCAATATTTCTGTACAGCTTCTCCAAGGATAAAATAGGTCTAACGTTTATCAGTGTTGCAGAGGCATCAGTGCCTCAGAAAAGGTCTTAGGTGTTCCCTGTGAGGAAGATGCTATGCACAATAAAAGATTCACTCTGTGTGTGTGTGTGTGTGTGTGTGTATAATCTCAAGGGTTAATGTTTCTCTGTATGATTCCAGGATATTTATTTTTACCTATTATTAAATCCATTGTGAATTAATGTGCTTTTGTTTACCAAATGGGTTTACAATCAGGAAAAGAGAAGATACAGGCACCTCTTCTGAGAGGGGAGCAACACAGTAGTGTATATGTTATACCTAAAGCATTTGTTGATACATAACAGATCAATATGCAACTGCATAATAAGGTTGAGAGATGAGATTAAATGTTCAAATAGGTATACTAATTAGAAAGGACATGTACATCCACATATAGAGAATCTGATGGTGAGAAAATGACAGAGATTCAGCACTACAGTGAATTATAAATGTCAAATTACAAGGATGCATGTAAAAAAAGCTTGTAACTGTTAGGAACTAGACTCTGTATTCATGTGAAAGCTGTTGCCTTTATCATCCTCTTAGATCCCTCTAAGGTGTACTGTCATTCACTGTCAAATTTTCTACGTAAGATAGTAAGATGTATGTCACACAAGTGTCCAAAACTGCTCCTCTGCCTTTGTCAGGACACACCAATATATTTTGAGGGGTTTGTAAGCAGAAAGAATATTAAGCAGGAGATCTGTTAAAGTATTAGCAGTTAGTTACAGAATTATTCCCCCTTGGATGTGATAAAACCTCACACATGATGCCCAAAATGTAGGGGAAAAGGAAAGCAGCAGTGCGTGTTCAGATGGCTGTGGGCTCAGTAGGTTGTTAGAGAGCCATAGTCTGCACAATAAAAATGGATGCTAACTAAACTTTGATGTGCAAGAGCATGTCTTTAATTTGCAAGATTTTTTTTTTAATTAAAAGGTAAATAGCATTTATAATTCTTCTCACAGACTGAGAGCAGCAATAACACCTACAGAGCTCTCAAGACACCTGAAGAACTTTGATGCATCTGATCCATGGGTAGGTACATTTAAATGCAAATGGTTGACTACTTTAAGTGATATTTTTGTTTTTACACAATATTGGTTATTGCTTCTAAAAATTTCTAAACATTGGTTGCAAGATATTAGTTGCATGGAAAGTGTAAAACATTGTCATGAAAGTGTGGTGAAAGTCCATCCCCAAGTATAATTCACTTGGCAAGACATTTACCATGGTGCAGATGACTTGCATTAAGCCAGGACTTCACATGAACATGAAGGCACAAAGTCTGTCTGCACAAGCTGTGTTCAGACCCTTCTGCACACAGGCCTCACAGAAATGCTGCAGAGCAGTCACAACTTCTGAAGGTCCCTTTTCATAGCTGTATCCTCTCCTTCAACACAAGCCTCCAAGCTTACAGAGGTTATAGTTCATTTCCTCTGAGGCGTTTGAGACTCAACACCCTATTACAGGTCTTGGGCAGTTGTAGTTCCTTAGCAGAGCCCATCCTCCAACCAGGGTGCTCCTCACTCCCCACATGCGGAGGTGAATCCGTGGCTGCACCCGTGGCAGAAGCTCTCTGAAGGTTTCATGTGCTTGTCAAACAGAGCAGCTGAAGCCCAGAAAGGATTCGAATGGGAAGGGAGTGCCAGCTCAGTGATGGGTGTCGTGCATGGTCATGTCACCCTACTCACCTACACAGCTGCACTCTGAAACCTGAGCATCTTCTGCCAGCTGCTCAGCAGCACCCACCAGCCACAGCTGCTGTGGAGGGGAACTGCCCAGCTCTGAGAGACAGCTGCCTCTCTTGCCAGTGGTCTTTAGGGACAGCATCTCCAGGTCAGCTTTTCCAGTGGGGAGCGCAGCAGCTCACATTTTGTTAGGTTGCTCGAAGTGAGTACAACAGCTGGGAAGAGATGCAGGCTGCTGACACCAATCTCTGTAATATGCTAAAGCTGGATCATGTTCTGCTCAGAGGGTCTGATGGTATCAGCCTCCAGAGAATCAGTGTCTGACACTCCCAGTCTGTTGTTCATATTGGTTTGGTCTCAGCTGAGCTATTTCTAACAACGAAGAACATATCTGAGCGAGTTACAATTTGCTGTAATCATATTTTTCCAGTTTTTCTCTGTGATAATTACTCCCATAAATATCATTGCTTCACCTCAGCTCAACAGAGTGCTCTCTGTTTCTGTGCTTGGTCTTAACCTTCCATACTTGGATTGCTGGGGAAGAACACTGATAGCATTTGTTGTTACCAGAACCACTCCAGCTATGGGGCTGTTGGGGCTCCCAAGACTAGTTCTGTTTCTTTGCAGTATTAGCTGTTAAAAAATTGCCTTCTGAATTGAAAACTGGTGAAGAAATGCATTAAAATGCACCTATGTTTAAATTAATTAGTTAATAATAATAATAATAATAACAACAGTAATGGTTTGACTTGGTTTTCAACCAGGCAGAGACTTGAAAACCAGAAGCCAGGATGCAGATTTTCAGTTAAATGTCTCTGGCTTTATTGCTGGTCCCTGGGTTTAGTTTAATGACAGAGAATGTTTTTAATGTTATCAGTGGGCTGAAGACCTCAGGAATTCCAGTTCCTAGCATGGTTTCTAACAGCTTTTCTGATAGATCCTTAAAGTAGACATTAAAAGAGTATTGTCTTTTTTTAACTGGCAGTTAAGAGTCATAGACACATTTCAACTTCAGAGTGCCAGGCACCAGCAGTACCCAGAAAGGGTGCTGAGTTTGAGACCTTAAAATGCAAGTGAATATATGGGAAAGAAAAAGAGGCAAGAACAGGAAGATTGCTGTCCCCATTTTAAAAGTGGTGAAATATGGCAAAAGACTAAAGAACTAGGTAAAGTTACCTCTGTTGCCTATGGCAGACCTGACATTCAAAGCCACGTTGCCAGTTTTCTAATGTACCCTCTTAACTACAAGGCCATTCTTCCCCTCCAGAAAATGATATATAGGTATATAAATGTGCATTGATGTAATGCCAAGTTATAAACCACAAGCCTTTCAGAACTCATGTCCCTGATAGATTACAAAAGAACTTGAAGTCAGGAGAATTGTGGTTTGTCTGACCTTATGCTAATCATTCTCCCTACTTGTGTCTTGGTCAAACTGAAAATGGATAGAATAATGAACCCTTTTGAAAACCGTAATTTCTGGGTGTTGGTCATGACCCAGTTTTTATAAGTTGCTAGGATATGGGTATAATCAGGGAAATGAAGATTCTATCTTATGAGACAAGACCGAAAAGCTTGATTTAAACAAAAGAAATTATGAGAAGGATTATTAGTACACTGTGAGGGGAGTAAATATCAGAACTAATTAGGTTCAAGGACAAAATTGGCATCTGAACAAATGGATATAAACGGGCCCCTAATAAACACAGCCTGGAAATCTTAAGCCAAGTTATGAGATTCTGGAACAGTTTTCCAAGGGGAATAGTAGAGTCAGAGAAAGTAAGGGCTTTTAAATGGATCTCAGTCCGTTTGTGAACTGGGTATCATGCCTGAGAAAACCAGAGAACCAGACTGTCAGTCCAGGTAAGTCCAGTGTCCCCAGGTAAAAGCCAGGACATCACCAAGATGGAACATCAGGTGATGTTCTGAAAAATCATTATGACTGGCTAACTTCTATCTCAAATTCCATCATGTGTATTTTGGTTTTTAAGCTCCTCAGTTCAGAGTCTCTTCAATTCCCTGATTATCTCACCAGCCTCGCACTTGAAGTGTTATTTAACATTTCCAGGTAATCCTTCCCAGTTCTCAAGAGGCAGCGCAGGAGCAGACTTGGAACAGGTCAAGGTAACACTGAACAAGAAACTCCTCGTGTTGGCTGCTGAGGATGGGAGAGCACGGAGGTGGCAGGGGCAAGCAGGGGCAGGTGGCAGGGCAGCACAGAGCGTTCTTCTAGAACGGCTGAAGCCTCTGTGCAGAGGCTAGACCCTCCCCCGCCTACACCTGCCGACAGCCTGCTGGCGGTGTCTTCAGTGCCTCCATTCCTGAGGGCAGGCGACCGCTCCTGTTCCTGGAACAGGAGAGTGCATATGCTGGCACAGCCCCGCATCGCCGGTTCCCTGCCACAGGAAGGGGTGGCTGACCCGGCTCGCCTCCTTTCCTCGCCCTGCCTGTGCCCGCACTCTCGTCCCCTGCCCTCACCCCGGGTGGGGGCACCTCTTCTCACTCGCCGCGCCGCGCTGCTCCCGGGGCCGGGCGGTGCCGGGCGGTGCTCGGGCGGTGCTCGGGCGGGGCTGGGCGCTCCTCGAGCGG
>VYXD01006830.1:1982335-2038566 GCA_013397195.1 Hylia prasina
CGCCCCCGCCCGCCGCCGCGGAGCCGCCCGCCCGGCTCGGCGCCTGGCAGCCGCCGGACTCCGCCGCTCGGGCACACGCGGGGAGCGGAGCGCGCTGAATTTGTACTTTGAAGCCTTTTTCGCCTTAGATTTCTACGGCGCTAGGAGGCCTGACAGAGGAGCGCCTCTGCTGAGATCGGAGCCTTTGCTATTTTTTTCTTTGATTTCTTTTTTTTCCTCTCCATCGCCTTCCTTTCCGCCCTCCCTCCTCTTGGTAGCACATCGAGTCAGTGTGAGTCAGGACTTGTAAAATGCATTTCCAAAGCCCAGATGAAGTCTCTCAGGCGTGTCTGCTGCTTTATCGGAGCTTTCCCAAGCCCACCTATGCAAACAGATTTGTAATATTTGTGTGCTTAACCGTGCATCTCTTTTACAGGAATCTGTTGCTGCATATGACATCTCTTGCAAGCTCCCAGAGAGAATTGATGGAGCATACAGCTAGGGAATAGGATGCCAGAGAAGCACAGAGGAAGAATCCAAGCAATCACCAGGTAAACTCAGCCTTACTTTGATTTATTTCCTCTCACCTCGCCTGCAAGCTCTTGCCCACTCCAGTAAGGGAGCAGGAGAGCAGAGGGACTATACGTGTGTGTATTAAATGCCTACTCCTCTCGCTCGCTTCCTCAGGATGGGAAGGTTCTGCGTCCACTGGATATGGGACAAGATCGCTCGGCAACCCTTGTGGATTCTCCTTCTTCTAGAGGCGAATTATAGTTATGGATTTATTGTCCCGGTGCAGCACTTCCACCACCACCACCAGCAGCAACAGCAGCAGCTTTCTGACTCTCTTCGGTGACGGGTATTCTTGGGTGGATAATACGGATTACGTTGTTATTGCTTAAGAATACGCGTAGTCGAGGAGAGTACCGGCGGCGGGCAGGCAGGCAGGCAGCGCGACCGCCCCCAGCCCACCAGCTGGCTCCTCACCTCCTCTAGTTGCCAAGGTAGCACCTTTTCCATCTTTTCCTACGCTTTGCAATGTTTCATTCTGTGTCTCTGCCCGGGCGGGGGGAGCTCGAACGCCCTGTCTCTTGCGGAGGGGGGTGCCCGGTGTGTGTGTGCGTGGGAGCGAGCCCAGGGCTGGGGAGGGCCGCGGCAGGGCTGGCCAAGCTCCTCGGCAGAGGGTGGCCGGGGGAGCCAGGGCCGCTGCGGGCTGCGCCTGGGCGGGCAGCGCTCTTCAGGCCGCTCCGGGGCCGGGAGAAGGCTCTCGCCCCGTCTGGGCAGCCCCGGCCCTCGGTCGACAGCCCCCAGCCCGCTCCGTCCGCGGCCCCTCGTCCCTNGTGGTGGGAGCTGGGGGTGCCGCGGGCCGGGAGGTGCCGAGCGAGGCCAGGGACGCCCCGCACGGCCGCAGAGCGCCCAGCGCCCGGGGAAGCCCCTCTTCCCCGGCTGCCGAGGAGCTCGGCCATCCAGGGCGCCGCTCCTGGGGAGCACTTTGAGGCCGGTTGCTTTCAATGAAAGCAATGCCTCTCTTGCTCTTTTATCCTCACCCTGCAACCTGGTGAGGGCAGGATTAGGAATCCACCTTCACACCAGGTCCAGGCCAGCAGAGTTTATCTAGCTTCTGAGGCCCCAGATTGAGACACAGACTCAGGGCCAGAGCTGAGGGGTTTTTTCCCCTCTGCAGCTCAGGTGGTGTCTTATTTTTGCCCTTTCCAAGACCTCAGGACTCCCCAAATGCTACTTGCAGCTGGACAGGTGGGAGGCACAACTAAGGGAGTGTTGATTCCCAAAACTGACCAAGACATCGCTTTAACACAGAAGTGCATCTTTCCTCCTCTCCAATCTGAGCAACAGGGCACAGGATTTGGTTAAAACCTGATCAGTCTTTCAGATGTTGTGCTTAGGAAAATCAAGGCATAACATTCATAGTTCCATAGTTTTTTTTCCTGCTCCTCTGCCCACAAGCCTGGCAGAGGAAAGGAGCAGGGTGTGATCATCCCCGTGTTTTGCCATTCAAGGCCTCTCCACATGCCTATATGATCCCAGGTCTTGTTCCCATGTAGTCACAATTGTGAGACCAAATTTCAGCCTTAAGTGAATTCGATCAGAAGCCATTTTAAAGCAAGACCAGGAGTCCTGTGATAAGACAGCCTTTTTGAATGCATCCTTCCCCAGCCTCAGCTATGATGGGGATAGGAATGATTTTTAATGTGATTAAGCCAGACGTGGGGTGATCGCTGAGAGCTCAAGGTGGGCTGATGGAGAACATCTTTCTCTCTGTCTCTTGCTTAGCGATTGAAAGGCTGTCAATGTTCTACTTAATAATTTCCAACAACTGCCAAAGCAATCTTAGTCTGTTGCCTTTAGTAGTGAGTGGAGTGCTCATTGTAACACAGACGTGTGGATCTGTTATTCTTTAGACACATCTTTGATGCTAGCACTCTGATCCTTGTGTTTCTCTAATACCACTTGAAAGCAGATTTTTTTTCCTTGTAGTTTAGTATGTTCAACAGCCTCAGAAATAATGTTAAATTATGCTTTAAAAAGACATGATCAGCTGCTAAATCATAGTCAGTTCAGCGCCGTAACACAGCCACATTCACAAGTGCTGCAGGAACAGCGATGGAAACACTATTTTAAAACCCAGGTTTGTATTGCAAACCTCTCTCTGGTCAGAGCTTTTTGTTGACATTTTCCCTTGAGTCATGACTTAGAATATTATTAAGAGTTCCCATTTCATCACATAAAGGCGTGGATTTGTTTGCTCTTTGCTTGGTTGAGTACTTTGTGTAGTATGTATTGAACTGGCACCCATAAATACAAGCTTAGCAAATGGTTCTTTAGATTTGGTTTCTTCTAGTTGCTTTCTGTAAAGCATGATGAGATGGTTTTGCTGAATAATGCCTTAATGACAGGGCTGATGCATTTTTAATGCATGTACTCTTTGTCATTGTCAAAATTAACATTTTGATGATTGTAGATTTCTCTAAAATCTTTTGGGAATTCCTATGCTATGTGGGTTAGAAGAGTGGAAGTGTAAAATCTGACTGGAGAAATGCTGGTACGCTCACCAAAATGATTCTAGATTATTGTGTAAATGCTCAATGTGGACTCTTGGATGATGTTTCCCAATAGCATGATCTCAGAGGGACTCCACCCATAGATTAGCAGTTCCAGGAGTCTGTCACATATATATATATTGAAGGACAGAAGGGGTCATTTCTGAACAACAGACTTCTAAGTAGTGACTATTCATACTATGGGTCTGATCCTGGCAATGTACGTAGCTTCCACAGGGCTCTCAGGAAAGCAAGCTTGCTCATGTTAAATCCAAAATATTTAGGGCCAAATCCTACTATCCAATGCAAGAGCAAACTCCCAATTGATTTCACTGTGGGAAAGATTAGATCTGCAGTGAAAGGGATTTTTTACAATGCTGCACTTCTATTTTGCTTTAGAAATTGTGAATCCTGTGTTCTAAAAAATAACTCTAAAACCTCCCTGCCTCTAGTAGTCTAATGATACTTCATTAATGGCAAAAATTACCCTAAAAGTTTACCGTGGAACCTAGTAAGAAATTACTTTATAAATAATTGGGTTTAATCATACCAGTATGAGCATTTCCTAGGACTCTTTAGAATGAGATTTGTGTAAGCACCAAGTGTGCGTTAACAGCTATTTTGGTGAGGGCATATTTAATTAATTCAGAATGCTAAATTTCTGTTTTAAATTTTTTTTTTTTTTTAATCTGCATCCTGGTAGAAAATTAAATTAAAAAATTACCCCCAAAATAATTACTTGAACTTAGCCTTGTCTTTAAAGGCCATAATCTTACGAAGATTTATATCTCTGGGTAATTTTCTCTGCTGGAGTAGGCTTGAAGGCTGCTGCCATAGGTAAGTCTTTGTCACGCCAGGCCCCAGAGCGGCACAGGCGGCTGATGGCAGAGCAGACGCTGGCGTGGCAGCGGCCCTGGTGCAGCACTGGTGACACTGTGATAGTGGCTGTCCCCTGCCCTGCTCAGGCCTTCCCAGAGCGGGGAGCTGCCCCAAGGGCTCTGTCCCTGGGCACAGTGGGCACATCGTGCCCCACGGCGGGAGTGGGAGAACAAAGAGTGCTTTGGGTCCCTCCTGTCCTGTGCAGGCAGGGTCACAGCCTTGCCTGCGTCTGCCCATAGTGTGGAGCATTTCTCTGCTTAACAGTACCCTAAATTAAGTGGTAGGGACTGCCATTGGATTTCGGATGCTCTTTCCAGAAATATTTTAAACTACAGCCCTTACATACGTATATATCCCTGAATGGAATAAATATACATATATACACACAGGCATCCCTCTCTGAAGAGAGGCTGGAGCACAGTAGAAAATCCCCATTCTCCCAGACCTGACAGAGCCACAACAGCCACTCACCTCAGCAGGGGCCGTGCTGTTGCAGTGCATATTTATGACCTGTGTAACGATTCCTCTTGCTGCAAATTTGCCTAAAAGAATTGCCCACTGTGTTGCATGTAGGTGTGTATGGTTTTGCAGATGGTTTTCTGCTTTTAAGACTACATATGATTTTGAGGGGGGCGTAAGTTTTCTTCCCATAACAAGTTATTGTCTTTCGTGTCAGTTTAGGTGGCTTCTAGTGTTCATAGGGTTTTCTTGAGGAAAATGAAAACAGTAATATCTATACATCCACACAGCTCTACACATACTTTGCAGCTGTAAGAATAAGCTAACTGGCCTATTTCTCTGCCTTTTTACATCACACTAGTTGTAATGTACACAACTGGGTTTTTATGAGCTTTTTAAAATAAATCACGTCTTTACGTACACAAAAGGCTTTTTCTTTTCTTCCTTTTAATAGATTACTATTTTTCTGAAAAGCATCGCCCCCAGGTATTACCCGTAGCTGTTATGACACCTCACCATTTAGTGTTGTAAAGGTAAATCATAACACTCATTATTAAGAGCCATAAATTTTTACCAGAATCATCATCTACCTCCTGAAAGCTTTAATGGTAGAAACATTTCCTGGGCTAACGCCCATGATGATTACATGCTTTTTATTGCTATCATTTAGTAACCAAATTGCTCAAAAATCAAAGGACTTGATTATCACATACCTGCAATGCATAGAGCTATTTATAAATGTTGGCTCGATAATAACAATGACTCAAAAGAAATTTAAATGACGGGCCAAAAATAAGTAGTATAAAAGTGAAAAAACAAGCCAGAATTCATAGAGGTGATGGGAAGAGTCTGACTGCAAAGGACAGAGAGGATCCTGAAGAAGGTAAAGAGGAGAGCCTAGGAGGTGATGGTAGAAGGTAGATGTGACCCAGCTTTTCAGAGTTAGGGAGCAGAGGACAAGTGAGGCACCAGAGACTGTAAGTGAGGAGGCATCGCAGCGTGGCGCTGGAAGTATGCACCAGAAGTGTTGAAACCAGGGCTGGACCATCACACAAGTTTGGTAGTTTGCTTCCTGGAAAAACAGTATTGAGTTAAAAGCAGCCAACAAAAAATTAGGTGAAATATTCCAGAAACTGGAGCGGGTTGATTGATGGGAAAAATCAAGAGCCTTGAATATATAGCTAGCTGAAAGGTGTTTTATGTATGTTTTTATACATACACACACATATACATATGACTATGCATACCTAGCAAAAATTAGATAATAATGCCCGTATAGATAAATGAAATAAGTATCCTGCTTTTGAAATCGTTCTCCTGGAGAAACCAGTGGGAATTTTCCATTGATTTCAGAGGGTCCAGAATTTCTCCTGTCTGCAGGAAAGCAGTGCAGCCTGGTGTGTGCAAATAGACCTAGAAGCTATGTACGGAGAAAATGCAGCATGGCTATCAAGAAACATTTCCTTTCAGTGAACCCAATACTCCTCTAGCCAGTGGGGAGGATATAAAACAACAGAGCAATCTCTAGGAAGGAAAGCCCTTGCCTGGGAGAGGTAAAATTAACTTAGCCAAGGCACAGCAAGCAGTAGTCACCCTAGGAGGGCTGAGAGCTGTCTGGGGAGGCCTCCTCGTCTCTGACTTTGCAACACAGCTCCATGGAGCTGAAATGGCTCCGATAATTTCTCCACACTTTATACCACTAGAAAGAAAGGGCTAGGCCCTCAAGAGGTAACTTACACTTTCCAAACTGCTCAAGAGTGTTTTAGATTAACTAGGTCTTTTATCTGTTTTGGGGTCAGTTGTCACCATCATGTTGCTCTGTATCAGCTCATCTGAGTTCCATGTAGTGTACACGCCTTTCCCATTATTGCATGAGGCATGAAATGTTGGGAAAATATAGCTGACTTTAATATTAAAAATTGCTGATTCATAACCTTGTTTGTAATATTAGCGGTTCCCTTACTAAATTGGGACAATACCACAAAGTTTATTAATGATCACAGGTCAAACCAATCTTTTAAGTCATTGGAAATTAAAGATAAAGTGATCAACATGGGGCTGGTCTTCTCTAATTGGAGAAAGAGGAACATTCTGAACCAGAACAGTACAGCATGCAATTGTGCAGTCTGTTACCAAAAAAAGAACCATCTCACTGCATCTTAGAGAGGCATTTACATAGATAATGTAGATTTCATACGACTACTTTTAGATTATCTGATAGTAATAGTTGTGCAAATATTCACATTCTCCGAACAAGATGCTGATAAAAAAATCAAATAACAAGGCATCACTAATTACTGCATGATTCAAGATTTATTTTATTTCATTAATTTAGGTGTTATTTCTTTAATAGTAAGAGCAGGGAGGCTTGATGCACTAATACTTCCCACCATCTGGAAACTCTTCCTTTAACAATCATTCCTCAGGAGATAACTTACCTGGTTACTCCAAGAAAATGCATTTCGTATTACCTCTTCATCAGTTTTCCATGATACATTCTTCTGGTTTACAGTTTATTGCTTGCTGTTTTACTGGAGCAGCACTTATTAAAGTCTTGATGCTCTGGTTGTTAAAAATGACCACTGTGGTAAAAACTGTGTCTTGTTCCCCTGCTTTCCTCCACTGCCTTGCTGTCCCGCTTCCTGTTTACAATACATGCAAAAGATTTGAGGAGATGGAATGGATTTTCTTTCTCTATATGTTTTATTTTAGAAATGTCAGGATCATTTAATTTCCTAATTTTTTTTTTCTGAAGGTCTTGAACTATAGAGGAGAGAAGTGGAAACTTCCTCAGACCTCAGCTCAAGAGGTGGTGATTTTTCCATTTTTAAGAAAGAGACCTTTTTCCCCACGTGTTTGCCATGGTTTGAGTTATGCAGAGCACAGCAACACAATTACTTTCAAGATTTCAGTACAATCCTTTTTGTTTTTACTGCTCATTGTCCTTTGTTGTGTTATGACATCATGTGGCTGTGCCATCATGTGTTGCACATGTGGTAACATAAATCCATTTGCCTTCAGTTGTTCAGAGAGCCCCTTGATGAAAACTGGATCTGCAAGCTCTCTTGCTCTAGGAAGCAAGAACCAAACCCGCTCCTTTTTGCTCTTCTTGTTTAGATGCTTGTCACTTCTGTCTATGTAAATTCTTACCAGCAAAGAAGGCAGGACCAGTCCAGACTCTTGGTTAGAGATGAACATAGACATGCTTAGTTTTCTTTTGCTGGAGCTGCAGTGAGGCAGTGTTTCTCACTCTGCTCCAGCCTCCCTGGTAGAGAGGGAGGAAAAACTCCAGTGACGGAAAGGATGCTGAATGGGCGTGATGCGAAATCCAAGGAAACAAAACAAATAAATAAATCAATCCACACACACAATACCTAGCTAGAGTTTTCAGGTTTTATTTTTTATCAAATGCAACTCTATTTTAAGTATTCCACATTTCTTGCGTGCGAAACTTAAACATGTGCCCTGTAGAGAGGCTCAGAACAATAGCTCTGCTTTCTCTAATAAAATCTCTTGTCTGAGATTAACTCTGGAGCTAGCAGTGAGGTCAGTGTTTCATTTCATGTAAGTCAGCTCATGCTGACAAGGGTCTGGCCTTCTTAGTGATGGGCTGTTTGCTGCTCAGAAGTGTGAGGAATGGCTTTCTGAAATATCGATAGCTCGCCTTCGCTGGAGTTCATGATCAAATTTAGCTGGCAAGTATCAGTGCACTGCAGCCAGACTGCAGGGCTGAGAGGCTCAGGCTTGGGCCAGCCGCTAAGGTCTGCTTCCTAAATCAGAGGCTAACTCTTCCATTAGTGTAAATCAGTGGTTTATAATGATGTCAAATGAGATCTGTGTCAGAGTGGCCCAGGCTACAACCTGGTCTTGGGATTTGAAAAGGAATAGAAAAATTAGCCTGCAACCATTGGAATTCTTTTTTCATTTGGTTTTGTTGTGCCTATTTGTAAATGTGCCTGTACACACATGCACTCACATGCATTTTGTTCCCATGGACTTGTGGCCATGTGGCTGCCAGTTAACATGGATCTAAGAGCACAGAATCTTCCTCCTGGTGTGGTTTGATTGACATGTGTAGAGATCTCACATAAAGGCTCTGGGATCCCACTTTTCATCCATAAAAGGAAAGCAGGCAAGCTTCATCCCTGGCTAAACCCTTTGCACAATATACATCAATAATGAGGCAGCATCTATTTATACATTGCTCACTGGAAATGACTGAATTCAGACAGAAGTTGGTGAGGCAGCCTGAGCTCCACCAGCCTCCATGGAGTCTATTGTTAGTACCCAGAATGACTCCTCAGGCAAATGGGGAAGAGAGGCACGATTTGGAGCCTACCATGCCACAGGAGGAATACCAGCTTCCACACTTGGCAGGTGGTGTCTCCTCTCAGAGAATGCCTTTTCTGGCTCTGCCAGAACGCAGCAGTCATGGAGGAGGAATGCAGGAGAAATGGTCACAAGAGCACAGCCCCATTGCTGCTCCCTAGGAAGTGGAATGTTGACTTGGGTTTACCCACAGGGTGAGACCTCTCTGCCTTTCTTCATGAGAGAAGGACATGTCCAAGAAGGAATGGGAGGAAGGCAGTTCTACCTTCATATACTCTGATGCTGTCTTGCCATATTGTTGCAGAAGGTTTTCAACAATATTTCTTTACCTAGAAAGAGAAAGATGCAGTAAAATAGCTCCATTCAGTGTTACAGCATTCGTTAGGTATGTCTATGTGCTGATTGCCCACCAAGATGTGTCTGTGATGATGAAAACTTGCTTGTCTGTGAGATATTTATCATAAATAAGGTACTCAGAACACCTTAGCAAAGCACAATCCAGACAGCGCTTTTGCTCCATATCCTTCTTCACTCCTGCTTTCCTCTGTGGCTCTTGTGTACTTTGCCCATATGCTCTAAAGCTATTTTGTTTTCAGTTTTATGTATGTTTTATGTAAATTAGAAGAATCAAGCTCCTCTGCTTGCTAAATTATAAATTGAGTGGAAATTGGCCGACTCTCTTTAGACTATGTAAGTTATACAAGATGTAAGTAATCAAGCTCAGCAGGCTGGGTTGAGGAGAAAAAACACGTCAATAGCGTGGGCCACGTGAGCTGTGTCCACGTGTCTCCGTGCACTGCTGCTTGGCTTTGCAGCCTCAAATATCTCTTTGCTCTAAAGTGCCAATCTAACTCCTCTTAGACCATTCTCCAAGATGCAGGTTTATTGCCTCCTTCAGTAGTTTGCTCGGTATATTCAGTACAGCTTGTATAAATGAACTGCTCCTAAATGCCTGTTTCCACTCTTTTGCTTTAGGATCAGAGTAGATCCAGACTGCCTCCTCTGGGAGCACTGATTCATTTTCCTTCCCTTCTTCCCCTGTAAGTTAAAGTGCCTGTTGATTTTAGTGTCTGTCTCCTTGGCTTACTCCCTGCTCTGGCTCTATTTCCCCTACCCCATACTGCTTTCCATATGCCTGAATCTTGCTCTGGGTTATCTTTTCCTTAGTAGCCCACTGCAACCTCACAGAGTGGGACTGTGGAGCAAGAGCAGGAGCCTGGAAGTGGCTGGCAGCCTGTGCAACACTGCCAGGAGAGCAGGGAAGTTGGTTGGTGTCTTGGGTCTTGGTGAGGTGGTGGAGAATCTGCTGCAGGGCAGAAAAGACAGTCTCACTGTAGAGTGTTAGGGAAGCAGTTAGACCAAGTTTTTAGAAAAAGGGGCCTAAAATCAGACACCTAGGCCTATCTTTACACAGCCAGGTAGGACCAGTGTTATTATAAGCAGATATGAGCACTGTGCTGCTCTAGGCTGAATGCAAGGTCCTCTTAACGCTGTCCATGTGACACACCAAACTGCCCCTAAGAGATGAGACTGACTGCAGCTTCAGCACAGCCAGGCATTGGCTGCACTGCCATCCACACGCTGCCAGAGTGACCAAGGGCAGCCTGGTGCTGTGGCCAGCAGCCTGTCCACCCCGGGAGCACCAAGCTGCATCCGGGCAGAACTCGGGCTAGCTCTGCTCTCCATCTTTTAGCTCCATGCGAGGCAGCAGAGAAAAACCTCTTCAGAGCGGTGGTGTAGTGCAGTTCTTATTAACTGACCAACATTTTAAAGCCAGCACCAGGGAGATTGAATACCATTGCCATGGAAAATCCAGGTTAGAAATGTTTTGCTGGTGGGGGGAACTGTGGTGGGCTCTGCAGGCATGGCCCCGGCACAGATCTTTAGTGGGCAGCCTGTGCCCAGGTACTGCACAGCCCTGTGTGCTCTGCTGACTCAGCAAAAGGGGATCCCAACTCAGTAGTCAGATGGCCTTCAGGAGTCTCAAGCTTAGGACTCACAGGGCACAAAGGGGACCCTCTCTGCTCAGGTTCTGTCCGGCAGTTATTTGAGTTTGGGGTCTCTTTCACTGAGTTCATAAAATACCTGCTTTTTTTAAATTCATTAAATACTTTGATTCAGTTATATACCTTCAGAATGTGGTTTATTCTGTGTAGTCAAATGTTTACTGAGGATGATAAAATATATCCAGCCTGTCTTTTTAGAGCTGCTTCTTTTAATTCAAAGGGAAGGCATAACCTTTTGTTTCCTAGTGTGATTTTTACTGAACCTCTGCCTATTTTATTTATTAGGCCACATATAAATTTATTACCACTTGTGTTTCCAAATAAAAGAAGGTTGGTAAGTAGTCTATAAGTTGAGCTGCTATTCCTTGAAACTCATAAAAGGATGATTTTGATCCATGGAATCACTAATTAAAGCTGCTTTTCAATACGCAAAAATTAAGTTAACAGTAATTAATGTAGCCAGCCTGGAACCTTAGCAAACTACTGCCAGCAAGTGTCTTTTGGTGCACTCAAGAGGATGCAGTTTGATTGTTGGCACCAACAGACAGGTTGGGAATTGTAAACATGGTAATTAGCAGTAAGTTTCTGGATCTCAACTTGCCAGACTGGCAGTCTGATTCTTGGAGTAGCTGTCGCATGGGAGGAGGGAAAAACAAAATAAGGGAATTAGAGCAACCTTGCATTGCTCCGCCAACATATGCCACTGGACCAATGTTTTTCTTGGCAAAGATCTCTGACTAGGCGCTTAAAAGCAGCATTGCAGCCCTACTGCAAATGTGGAACCTCACTGCAGGCTTCAACCAAGCAACTGTCCCTTGCTCTTCTCTTTAAACTACGAGTGTTGCTCCATGGTAAGGAATTTCAGAATCTGAGGTCCTTCCATTCCACCTCTGTGGTGGAACACAGTGTTGATAAGGTTATCAACAATAATGGGATTAAAAGAGTTAAAATCCAGCTTTTGCAGTAATCCCGGAGTATTCTATTGTTGAGCTATCAAAGATTAAGGTTATAGTAACCTTATTAATCCTTGGTGTAGTGTAAATAAAAAGGAAATGTCAACCTTAATTCCACCATGAAATTAAATCTTCACTTCTCTAAATGGTCATTCAAACGCAGCTTACTGCAGCCAATGTGGTTTATGAAAATGCGTAACCCATGTGAATTTAAGAAATCTAATCTGAGAGACAGAGAGAAAGGGGTGATAAAACATGGCAGTTGTTTTGTTTAAAATGAAAAAAAAAATAGCATTCATTCAGCTTGTATGTCTGCAGAAACTATACCTAGAGCCAAAATAGATGCAAAGACTTAGGAAGGGACCGAATGCTCATGGTGTGCGTCCCTGTGAGCAGAGAATGCAGCTGCCAGCCCACAGCAGAACAGCCATCCCTGTGCCAGAAAGCAGCCACAGCACTGCTGGTGGTGACCCCATCCCTGTCCCCTGCTTGCAGGACACTGTGTGGCCTTGTTAGTGCTGCCTCAGTAGCAGGGACAGGGTGACACAAGCCTCTGACACAAGAGCTTAACTGAGCATTGATCCACTTGTGCTTTCAGTGCCAGAGACTATGTGATGAAAACCAAAAAAAGTGTCAGAAATTAAATGGTTGCTGAACCTTCTGCGAACAGCAAGCCTTCACAGGTGCTGGTGTGAAGGGCGCAGGTTTTCTAGGCTAAGGTGATTTCCAGATGGGTGGGAGCTGCCTCTTTTGGCAATGGTTTCCTTCTCACCTGGGCACCTAAGTAGGTCTGAAACTGCCCTCTAAGACTACTTGAAGAGAGGGAAGGACAGATTTTATTTTACTGAGCTTTACTTAGAAGCTGATGGGATCTGGTCCAGATAGATTGGTATTTCTTTGTGGGAATTGGGTAGAGAATTAAAGTAAGGAGAAGTGGGCTGAGTACCCTTTGTTATGCTTTTTTTGACTTGGAGGAGAAATAGTGGTAAAATGGGGTGATTCAGAATGATTCTGCATATTAAATATCTCAATCACTCACTCCAAGTCTAGAGAGTGGTAGTTAAGTATCAAGGAGCTGCCTATAGCAAGAGGCATTGCCAGAGAAAAAGGGGTGGTTTTAGTGGGACTGTTCCCAGGGAAAGGGGCTTCACCACTTCAGTAAATCCCATCTGCCTCATGGTCTCTGCAAGTCCTGGAAATTACTGGGTTTGTGGACTGATAGAGCTGGAGAGTGGGCATGTTCTGTGTCTTCATACTGTTTACTCCAGTTCTCATAAACTCTGATAAAGTTGCATAATGAAACTCAGGCTCATAAAAGAACTCATTTTAAGATTTTTTTTTTTTCTTCTTCACTCACTGAATCACGCTCTTCTCTGGTGTGAATTGTCACAGCTCCAGAGCGTGCACCGGTTCAGATGTGCCCGCTGGGTCCTGGGCTGTCTCCATCCCCTCTGCTGCTGCAATTGCTACCACAAACACAAATTGGCTTGCTCTGGCTCTTCATGTCTTTCTGCAGTGTAGGAACAGATAATGGGCCCATGGGGTTGTTCAGAAATATTGCTGGTTTCCAGTGCTCGCATAATGGTCCCTTCTAGGTAGTATCCCTTTCCTGGACAATTTCCCAGTAAAATAGTAAATGGCAACTGCAGAGCAGTAAAGGCAATGGCGTATTTGTTTGACTGACATTTCAGAGCCTGCAGAGCAAATGCAATTAGGATCCACAGTGTGCTGCAGTTTCCTT
The DNA here is from genome assembly GCA_013397195.1 of Hylia prasina. Taxonomy (NCBI): domain Eukaryota; kingdom Metazoa; phylum Chordata; class Aves; order Passeriformes; family Sylviidae; genus Hylia; species Hylia prasina. The sequence goes on from VYXD01006830.1 coordinate 1,995,741, forward strand.
TCTTCATTTCCCCACCTTGGAAGAACTACTGTTAGGGTCAGCTTGTCTGGTCCCTGCTACCTTAGAGTGGTGGAGATGCTCCAGGGGTGGAAGGCAGCGTGTGCCCAAGCCTGTGTGAGCAGCCTTTGCGTTGGGAGCAGTCAGCACCTCAGAGGGCTCAGCTGGGACAGGAGCTGCTGCCACTCCCCTGCTGGCATTGCAGCCCCAGGCAATAGTGGTTTTGTTAGTAGGTGTGCACTTCCCCTGGACTCAGCAGAGCTGACACGAGGGAGTCTCTGTGGCACTAAGACCTGCACTTCTCACTGGGGAGAAATTTCTGTCCGTGCCCGTGGATCTGAGCAAAGCAACACAGGGTTTGGGCTACCCTGGCCTTCACCAGGGGTAACTGCTGCCTTCTTTGGAGTATTACGGGAATGACGGTTGATGAGCTCTGAGCACTTCAATACAGACCTGGCAGTAGAAAGAAATGTGAAAAAACTGGTGGTAGTCATTCAGGTTTGCCTGAAGGAGGTAATTGAAAACAAATTGCTACTAAAAGCCACAGCCATGGTTAATTGTGGTGAAGCACTGTGGGCCACTCACCTGTAGGAAAAGACTGCTAGAGGACAAACGGGGGTCAAAATTGTTTCTGCCCTGGTGGGGAAAGAGGGTCTCAGCCATATAATTCGGTTTGTAGGGTTATTCTGTAGCTCCTAGATCCTGACATGAAAATCCAAGCCTGCAGAGCAATGTTTTAATGGCTGGAAGTAATGCAGCCAGTGATGGCAGGAGCAGCTGCGGCTTGCCCTGGTGGCCGGGGGATGGCCAGGGTGTGTGGCATCCCTTCTGCCACAGGCAGGTCCAAGCTGACCCCCCGAGGAGAGGCACAGGCAGCTGCCACGTCCCCTCTCAGCAGGATGGAGTCTGCAATGTGCACAGAGCCACCACCCTACAGCCTGCTCCAACTGTGAGTTTTACCTTTCATTTGGAATATTGCTGCCATGCATTGTTTTATTTGTTAGCAAATTTAAACACTGCAATATCTGCTGCTCCTGGTGCTTCTTGGATGTGCTTCTTGGATGACTCAGGCAGATGCTGATGTCTGTGTGAATTGATGAAGTGTTTTGCAGTGGGTCCTCTGAGCACAGGGTCTGGGGAAGCCAGGATGTGGGGTGGCATGGATCTGCTCCCTGGGGGTGACAGGAGGGGGTCTGCCCTAGTGGGGCAGTGGCTCCCCAGGACAAAAACTCTTTGTCTCTCAGAGAAGCTCTTTCCAAAATGCTATTGCAAGGATTCAGGAGATGAAAACAATGATGAAAAGGATGATGCAATTTTTACTAAATTGCACTTTTTCTAGATATTTTGATTCAGAGTTCCTGCAGGGTAAAACCAAAAAATCTGCAGCTTCATGTATCTGGTGACAAATTCCATACCAGCCTCTTTCAGGACAGGTCCTTGCTCCAGGCTCTTGCATCTTTGCTTTGTGCTCAGGGAACTAAGTATAGGAGCGCGCTGCAGCCTGTGCTGCTCTGTTTCCTTCCTGTGCCAAGGTGCAAGTTGGGGAGACAGGACAGCATGAAAAATGGGAACCAAAGTTTCTTAAAGCAGTCTACATGCAGGGCAACCCTGCTGAGTTTGTGATGTTACATGAGCATTGGCTGAAACTGCTCTGAGGGTTGGGCTACCCCAGCTGGAGCCTCAGTTGCAAAAAGGACATTAAACCATACGCATGTAGCACAAGATAAGAATAGGATAGATAAGGATAAGAATAAGATAGATTAGGATAAGAATACCCCCATCTAATCTGAGATATGGGAAGAGCTATTGCCTGGCTCTCTTCAGAAGAGAGAGATCTATCACCCTTTGATAGTTCAACGTACCCTTATATAGAAAACCAAAACGTGCTGATTTGACTTATTATTATTGACAGCTTTTGGGAAGTTTGGTATTTTAGCTATTTCTCTTCTTCTACAACAAAATACCCAAGTGCTGTCCATGCAGAAAAGCCTGTCCCCAAACAGTGAGAGTGGTGTGACACTGTTAGGGAGATGCAATCATGCTCCCCTCTGTGGGAGTCTTGCCTGCACAAGAGCTGCAGGCTGTCAGGCTTTCCCCAGTGGAATGGCTGTTCTGCTACACAGGGTACACGAGCAATCGCTCTTGTTTTTAACGTGTTGGATCATGACTCGCTCTTCCTCTTGGTGCTGGGGTTGAAAAATACTGTCAGAATGAAAATACAGGAGGCTGACTGAGAAATCAGTGAGTATGCTACTTGGATGCTCCAAATTTAGATATCACGATTCATAAGGGATATAAAATAGGTGATTTTTTTTCAAGCCAGAAGACACTCCATTAATGTAATGCAATTTGAACATGCTTGTTTTAAGAAAACAGCTGTGTAGCGTTAAGAATACAGTCAGGTGTATACCTGTATGTGCAGGAACACGTGAAGGGAATAACTACATTCCAGTGCTGCCCAGAGTTAGGTGCTGTAGTTAGCTGGCAATATTAAATGTGCTATCAGCTCCCCAGGGTCAAGCACAGTGCCTTTACAACAGCATGGAAGTCTGAGTGGTGCTGTGTGGGAATGTTTTCCCCCACATAAATATGCAGGTGGTAAATGTAATTTCACAATCCCCTTATTTTCCCCTATTTCTGTTTATTTCTTTAAGCTGAAGGGGAAAAAAGGGGGGAAAATGGGTCTCCTATGGAAGGAAATGTTCTTGGCAGGACAACAGCTCTGTGCACGCTGCTGAAGGTTAATGGATACAAGGAGCTGCTGAGCACAAGTGTGTGCAGTGGGTGGAAGGGGTTCTCAGAGGGCCAGGTGGGGTCACCCGGGGCCAGGACATTTGGGAGCTCAGAGAGTTCTCAGTTGTCGGGGGGGGTGGATTATTGTCACGAACACATACGACCTAATCCCCCAGAAAAACAACAGATAACCACGTGCTGGAGGCCAGTGCCATAGCCCCTGGGTTTGTCCCATGCTCCTCATCTCAGGGTGCGGTGCTGAGCGTTGGCACTGCTCAGAGAAAACCCCTTGCATATACGTAAAGCACAGTGTGGTGTAAGAGGGTTTCCATGGAAGGAAACTGAGGAAGTCAGGAAATTATTTTCTGTGGTAAATATTTATACTATTATTTACACTAATACACTCTTAAAGGTTTACTTTTTTTTTGTTCCCCCCGAAATTTGGTAATACCTTTAGAATATGAGAGCAGGAACTCACTGGAAATCATAAGAGGGAGGGGTCTTGGTTAAAGAAACTGCAGCTAAGGACCTCTCTCTTTAGGATCTTCCAGTCTTTCTACTCATGGGTTCCAAATAGCTACTCTGGAAGACTGAGTATGATTTGCAGAGGATATACAATGATTTAAGCCTGATATTCATAAGACAAAAGCTTTTGTTGCACTAAACGAATCCTGCGGTTCTCTGAGTTAACCTGCTGCTCAGTGAAAATCTGGGGACACCAGATTGCTACTGGGTGAAGAAAGGGAGAGAGAATTGCTCTGATGAGCTGAGGAGTCACAATCCAGTACTGTAACCCATGCAGTTCCTCCCTGCCCAGTGCTGTTCCTCCAGGCAGGATTCAAGCCTTGGATACCTCAGTTTTCCTGCCCAATTACATGAAATGAGATCAGGAAAAAAACTGTTTACTACAGCATGTTCTAGTTTTTGGATCCAAACAGATTGCTGTACATTGGGTGTGAAACTCCCTAATATTTTAGAAATTATGCTGGAACCTCTCTGACTGAGAGCTCTGAGCAAAGCACTTTCTGAGGTTATGTAAATGCCTAAAAAGAAATCTGACCCCAAATCTTAATTGTGTAGCAGATTTGAGGCCTGTGAATTCTAGGCACTGCCAGATTTTAAAACCCTACTGCTACCTTACATATAAATACTCATAAATACTTACATTAAGTGTCCTAAAAACATCTTTGGTTGCCCAAGTGATCTAGAAGAAGGCACTGCAGGGCTGCCCCATCTCTGCTGGTCACAAGGGACATGCAGCTCTGCCCAGGGTGCCTCCAGCAAGAGCTGGGAACCTGCCCCTCTTCATGTCCAGCTAGAACTGCACATATCAGGGATCACATCCCAGGTATTTTCATTTATGATGCCCAGTAACAGGGCAAAGAGACCTTTCCTTCTGGGTCTGTTCTCCAGCATGACGCAGAAACAATTTTAAGACATGTTTATAAATTCCACCCAGGTGTTGCAGTCCTTGCCATGAATCTCAAAAGTGTATTTGAGATTTATTAGTATTGGGCTGCTTCTGACACAAGGGATGTGGGGGACAAAGAGCAGCAGCTTCTGTGCTATGAAGAAGCACAGAAAAACCTGTCAGTACACTTGTAATTTCATGCTTCTAAATGTTGTTATCCAAATGCCACTGTACTTGCAACTATTCTGTGTCCATTAAATCTGAGGTGCAGAACCCTATCTCATATAAAAACACGATAGTAGCACCATCTTCTCTCTAATGTTTTTCTGAGAACTCTTGTTAGCTCTTATTGCCTTGTCCATTGTGTGACTTAAGGCAGAAAACCAAGAGTCTACTACATTTTAAAAATGTTCAGAAAGGTGTGCTTATGTTGATAGAAGTCTTTATTTTCAGGGTTTGAATAGGTATGTAAAAACTAGGGGATTGAATAATGGCAAAGTTGATGTGACAGAGCTCACTAAATAATGGTTGTGATTAATTTTGTAGAATTGTTCATACCAGCAAAATGTTTTCAATATGTGGCAACTTCTAGAACGAGTTGACTCATTATTGCATTTAAGGAGTGGTACCTTGAGTTGTGATCTGGTGCCTGTTAAAAATTGTAATTGATTTATTTTTTTGGAGGGATTGAATCAGGGTTCTAAAGGACCTGATTTTTCAAACAAAATACTTGTTGTTTCCTTACTTCTTTGCTGCTTATCCCAGGCTAGGTAAGAAATCAGCACTAAATTACAGCATTACCCACTTCTCCTCTCCTGAAGGGAACAGAGGGAGAGGGACAGAACACCCGAGCAAAGGGAAGAGAGAGGAGGAACAGGGCAGAAAGGAATGAATGACTGGAAATAGCAGACAAAGAGAAGAAATGGGGAAAAAAACAGAAAGGAAAGAGAAGCAAAAGGAGACAAGGGAATGAAAAGTAGGAGAGCATGGGGGCTCGTGCCCCATGGCTGCCCTAATGAGCTGCTGCTGGTCACAGGCACTGTCTGATGTTCATCCAAATTCAGCTGGCCTGAGGTCTACAAGGAACATGAGTAAGCACCAATTCCCAGCTAAATCTCAGCAGGTTTACTGTTTACCAAACTGTGACAAAGATGAACTAATCTCCTATCTGGCCACACACTGGACTGTAGGTCCTCATTTTATTTATTTATTTTTTCCTAAGATGACAGCTAGTTGATGTTTCTTGCTACTGTCAAAAAGAAAAAAAAAAAATCAGGGATTGTGATTTAGAGGAGCTAAGTATTTAAAATAAAATATACATTCATATAAAGTGATTTCATGTAAAGATTCAGTGATAACCAGATGACTGAAATCAATGCATCCTTATCAACATCCAAAGATTGTTTTGTGAGGTGTTTATACACTGTCTCTGCTCTCATTGTGCCCTCTTACAATTACAGATGGAGACAGTGAAAACACGTGTTCCACGCAATTACTTGCTGCTGCCTTATAAAAAGCCGAAGCCTAATAAACTTCAATATGGAGTAAACTAATAGTGCCCTTGTGAAAGTGCAACCTGAGGAGTTTTGCCCTTCTACTGATAGTAAAAGCAGACCTGTCAATGAGATTCAGCCTTCATAAAAGGCTAGGTTAAGATAAGATTTGAAAGAGTTCGGTTTGGCATTTCCAACCTGTTGAGAATGAATTCTGGACTTGAGCTGGCAAGAGTTAAGAGCATATCTTCTGTAAATCTTTATTTTGTGTTTTGGAGAGATCAGTACGGTAATCAGAAACATTGCCTACCCTCACACAAAGAGTAGAGATCTGATAAATTCTCTCATCACAATTTGTGCTTTGCTTTCCTCATCATCAATGCAATTTTAAAATCATGTCAAGGAGGAAATCTGTGTGTTCCTCACTGAGCAGGAATAACCCATCAGGTCTGAGCAGACAGAGTTACTGTCCTAGACACAGTGCTTTGTACAAGCCAAAGAATAAAAAGAATATTCCAGGAAAGCCGTAAAGAGAGAGGATGCAGTAACTGTTTCTGGGATGTTAAAAATACTGTTTGTGCTTCCAAGATGTTATGTGAGGCTGACTGCAGTGTCTAGCTCGGGGTGACTCTGTGAGTGGCACTTTCACAGATACCAGCAATGCAGAGTAGTCCCAAGCATGTCCTGAAACTTTGATGTGATGAGGCTAGAAGGTAGTTTGGTGCAGTGATAATGATTTATTTAATGCAACTAATGTATGTAAAGATGCATCTGAGAAGTGTGGGGTCTGCCAAGAGCACTTTCTTGGACATCACAGTGATCAATCCAGGCTGGAGGTTGAAGGCTTAAGTACAGGTCTGTGGGATCAAATACTAATTTTTAGTGGGTTTGAGCTGTTCTTAAATAAACTTTCTTTAGTTAGGGTGGCACCACTAAGTCTACTTCCTACTGAGCAGTAGGAAGACAGAAAGAGCATCTATAACCGCAACAGTTTAGCACAAATTGATTTAATGTCTGGGATAATAGGAAGCTTACAGAGCTTGGATGAGGGATGAAGGAGGTGGGCAGAAAGAGGTGGAAACAGAGAGGAAGAAAGCCCAGCTGGCTGCAGACAAAGGAGAAATGTGTCTTCTCTGTTTTCGTCCGTCAGCTGAAGCGCACCATGTTGCACACAGGAGCAGGGAATGTGGCACACCTGTGAAGCCATTCTTGACTTTGTGACCTGTCTAGTGACAGGTGAACAGCCCCTGGGTGAAGAGGATGTGCTGCCTTTTACACCCTTTCAATGTGTAACTCCACAACTGGGACCCACCACAGGGTCCTTCAGGCTGTGGTTGACTGAATGGTCTGCTAAGGGGCTTAATTATGGTCTCAAATTCCCAAAGGTTTTTCTAGTCTGTCTAAAATATTTATGCCCGTAACAATTCAGACCTGTTTATGTCTCTTTTTTTGCCTGCTGGGTAAAAAGTAGTTTGGCTTTTACAATGTGTCTGTATACAGAGTTTTAGTAGCTTGGATTGCTTTTATATGTTTATAATGAAAGTAACAGCCCCTTAAAAATTGGATTATTGATCATGGGAGGACAATAGATATTTTTAATCTTAGAAGCAAGACTACAAATAAATCAAATTATATGAAGCATTTTATTTAAAGGGATTTGATTTTATTAAAACTCCTACATCTAGTGTTTGCATAAATGCAATAATTCTGTTTCTTCATATGAGGGTTCAGAGGAAACCATGGTAGGAGTTAGTCCTTCTTACTCAGTAAAGTGCCCTGATGTAAATAAGTGAAAATTAGACTCTTCCCAAATTGCAAAAAAACACTGAAAGATTCAAAAGTGAGCATTTGGACGGCTGTAAAGTTCCCATTTCAGCTGATAAATTATCCACAGGAGTTTTGATCTTTTTGCACAGATACAGATGATGCACTGAAAATGTAGGATGCCATCATGTGCACCCATACATACACCCATACACACATATGATGTGTAGTTGAACATGTGTGTATGTGTGTATTTCTAAACCTAAATACCTACATACATATTGCACTGTCATGAAGCGCCAAAGGCTGCTTTTAGCCCAGCAATCTGTGCCACTTCTGTTCTGTCCTGCCAGTGCCTGTAGCAGTCTTCCTGACTGTCCTGCTTGGAATGCAGCTCTTCCCACCCTGGTGATGATGAACTGCAGCACAAACACCCTCCCTTGTCCTTGTTGCCACCAGGTGTCTGAACCTGGGGAGTGTGTTTGCATGTTCCAGATGTTTGCTCTGCCAGATTTGACCACAGGAATGTCAGGCCAGGGGGTTGAGCCTCATGAAACAGAGAAGAGCAGCAACATTTAGCCTGCTGGAGTTTGCACCTTTCACCATTTCCAGGGGCAAGGCAGAAATCTGGTTTCTCCCTGGGAGAAGTCAACCAAAGAGGAACTGTGCAGTCAAGGTGGTGGGACTGTGTGAATGCCAATGGTCTTTGTCACTAACCAGCTTTCTTCAAGCTGCCTGAGGAGCTGACAGGATCTGTCTATTAAATCTCATGCCTTCAGAAAACAGGAACAAAATCACCATTGTAACGTTTTGGCAAAGCAAAATGGTTTTGTTTGCTGGCAAGGGTTTAACTCACGTGCAGCCATGCTGCCCTCTTGGGATGTCAAAGAAAGAGGCTTTGCAAGTCAAATGCTGCCTGCCTCACCAGCCTGTCTTAGCCTAGTGATGAAGTGCTCCAGCAGCAGAAGTCACCTTCTGTGTTCAGCTGAGCTCAACTGGAATCGTGCTCTCTGGCTCTGCTGTTGAGTGGCTCTGAAGATGTTACGGGTGCAGAGCTGTGCTGCTGTATTTCAAATGATCATAAAAACTCACTGGATAAATTGAAAAGGTGTGGCTTTTCATTGTAGCAAGTTTGGACTGTATAAGCAACTCCATCATTGTGCTAAGGCAGCAGACGCAGTCAGTGTTTGGAGGAAATGGTTCGTGATCTTATGATGCTTTCCAAGAGATTCAATGAGGAATAAAAGATGCTGGTGGCCCCTTGAGTCAGAGTAACACTGGTGGGACAGACAAGCGAAGGAAAAGGATCAAACAGAGGGAGACAATGAACAGAAAGGTGGAATGCGAGCAGAAACCCCTTTGCCGTGCTTCAGGCTTATTCTTGTACTCAAAGCTGTGGGACAAAAAGCAATAGCTGCAGGAAAAGCCCTTTCCTGAAGGCCAGCAGAGCATGCCAGGAGGGTGCTGTAGTCATTGTCTCTGCAGTCAAAGTGAGGAGCAAAGCCACAGTCTGAAGGGACTGGGCTGCAGGAGTCAGATTCAAGAAACACCCTGAGAGTTGGGTCTGATGGGTCCCCAGAACCAGGGCCCTCAGGCCCTCTCCCCAGGTGGGGCTTCACAACCAGCTTGGATGCTGGGATGGATACTCACCACACAAGCATCACGTCCAAGCTGATCCTTAGCCAAGCAAACATGGATGGGCTGTTAGCAGAGTGTCCCTGAGCAGCTAGCCCTGGGAATATGTGGGTGCTGGTGCCCTGAGTGTGAGCCGTGACCTGTGTGGGGCCCAGGGCAGAGGGCCAGGATGCTCCCAGGGACTGGACCCTCAGGAAGGGCAGCTGTGAGTCTTGGCAAAAGCCAAGCTGGTCTTGCATAAATCCTCTGGTGGTTCAGGCTGGCCAAGCTAAGTGTCTCCCTTACCTTGGCTTTGTCACAATTTGGACAGAGGTGCCAGGTGCGGGTCAGAGCTGGCTCCTGGCTGCCCCTGTGGAGCACACTTCGTGGGGCAGGACATGCAGACATGGAGCCTACCACTGTGAGGGCTTGGCCATCGTGCTCCCACTGAGGTGACCCTTTGCAGCAGGTGGACACAGCCTCTGTTCCCTGCTGGCCTGCTCCTGCAGAGGGCTGTGCTGGGCAGCCATGCTGGGGCCACGGCGGCTCCCTGGAAGGAGGAGAGAGAGATCAGGGAGGGGAAGAGTGTGGACTGGGAGAAGGGAGCAGGTGATAAACCAGCTCCTCGAGGCAGAGGCTGAGGTTGACATGCTGCTGTGGTGAGCTGCATTACCTGACAGGACTTGCCCCGTGCCAAGGGTAGGTCATCTTTCCCTTGCCTCAAGAGGGTGTTGGGGGGTGTGCTTGCCAGGTTCAGAAACCAGTCACTACTGCACTGGGTCTTTACATGGTCAGTTGTGGTGTGTTCTGCTGCCCTGTGATCTGCAATTTTCTATTTTATTATTTACATGAACTCAGGTTCTTGCTGTCTTGGGAGAGTTTCACCTAAGTAAGTGCTGGGCAAATTTACCTTTATTCAAATCATAAGCACAAGCACCTTTGACATGATTTTTTGCTGCATTACTTTGTATAGGTCTTTTTTAAAGAAGTTAATAAAGCTGGCAGCACAACTCCATTGACTCTCAGCAGAACACCTCTCTCATTCCTGAGGTCCCTTTCATAACCACTTATATTAGCACCATTCCTTAGCATCCTGCTTTTCTTTTTAGTATTACCACGCAATGTGCTTTCTTTTGTAGTACCTAAAGCTTGTGAGATAACTCAGTTTGCCTCCCAGTGGGGGAGAAAGTATCTGTAATCTGTGTTTCATGTCTTGGGTCTCTTGAAAGGACTAGAAATCCCAAACGCAGTAACTTGTGGGTTTTCTGTCTTAGAGAATTAGGATGTCTTTGCACTACTGAGCAGGCAAACAGTGAGCAGTGCTTGATCAATAAGAGGCATTGCCAGAGGTCTGCTATAGTCTACCACAGCTGACGGTAAGTGTTGCTATAGGCTATGGAACTAGGAATATAAAATGTCAAATGACAGTAATAATTCATGCATCCTGGGACGTATAAAACCAACAGCATGTCAATAGCTGTGGCATTCTCTGCAAAAAATATGCAGGATTTAGACGTTGCAGGAGTCTGTTTCATTTTAAACCACACTTTTCTTGGTGAAATATACTTTCCCTGTTTGTTAAAAGCATTTATTTTCAGTTTCATGTTGCTACTTCTCTATTAACATTCTACGAGCCACACAGCTCAAAAGGGGCCCTGAGATTCAAAAAGCAAAATATATGCATTTACTGAAGAAAAACACATAAAATATTTATAAAACAGAGGGTGCAATACTATTTGAGATTCATGGACCATTTCAACATTCATAAAAGCAAATATGGTTCTCATGTTGGCTTCACCTGGAATCAGACTTTACTAGAGAGGTTACCCAGGAGGGACCTGCCTTAAAATGAAACTTATTACAATCATTAGTTTTACATGGAAAATCAGTACATTTTACATGGAAAGCAGAATGTCTTGTGAAATAAGTAAGATCTTCTCCAATATTCATCTTCTTTAAAAATACTCCAGGATAATTTATATCGCTTGTCTTCTATGCAAAGCTACGAAGAGGGTGAATTACTGCATCTGGGAGGGCACAGCAGGCATAAGAATGAAGACTGTGTGTATCTGATACTTGTTCTCTCCTGTGCCTCTGCTGCTTGGGAACCTAAAAGTGATGGGTGCTGTTTTACTGGCTAAGGCTCCCACAAAAATCCTTCAACTGAATGAGAGAAGGGTAAAAATATATTTGAGCAGCCCCATTCTTATGCTTTCAACTGTTTGCTCCTGTTACCTCAGCTGTGGTATATGTCCCTCAGCTGTCAGGCCTCAACTTCTCTAAATCTGCATGAAAGTAGAAGGACAAGACAGAAAAGCTGCATGTCACTCATAATTATATGAATATAGGGCTTAACGTACAGGTGATACTTCTAAAAGAATGTAAAATAATAACTGAAAAAAGAGAGAAGGAAAAGCATCACAAAGAAACCCACTACACATTATTTAAATCTCCCCCTGTGAGAGGCTGAGGATACAAACACATACCAGTCGTCTGCTCTTCCATGTGACAGCAAATCCCCCTGCTTCAGAGTTACACAGTCCTGGCTCTCAGTTGTCTACTTGAGAATCTTTTTTTGAGTTATATATTAAAAAAAAAATCTTAAATATAATTTCTGTTATTTGAAAACCATAAAGTGATTTTGGTGCAGTGGACTGCACCTATATAGACAGGCACTAATAGATATTTTGGCGCATCTTACTGAAACTAGCATGAGACAGAGATGATGATTAAAATAAATAAAAAGCAAAATTAATCCTGCTAACTGTCTGAGACCCAAGAAAAGGGATGTCTTTGTTCTGATGAGAACATCTTGGCTCGTTCTGCTCCTTTGGCTTGGTTTGGGGAGGATGTATTTTACAGTCCTCCCATGATACTTGGCAAATATAAAGCTGTCACATTGGATCCTGCTTCTCTTTGTATTAAAAGAATGTCCATGGTGTTTATGTTATGGGGAAAAAGTGCTATTTCTACTTATTGTATTTTCATTGTCTCTTTTCTTATGACTGTACTCTTTGCCAGCAGCTGAGGGGCCACTTTGATGCTTGCTTTGATGCCATGGTTTATTGTGTTGCACAGTTGAGCCTATGGTTTTCCTTTCAAATCAGAGCTGGCATACTGGGTGAAAGAAAACCAAACCAAAAATAAAGCTTTTCTATAATTATGGTTATCTCATAAAGTCTGCATTTGTTATAGCTGCTGGGGTGCTGGAAATCGGTGTTTGTAAATACCTATATATTCTGATTTGTTTTCAGCCTCAGAGATGTTTTTGTCTGTGTGTGTTCCTCACCCCTGGCCACTCATGCAAACACCCTTGCCTACCTGCACGCTGAGCTGCACTGCCTCGGGAAGACACCAGCCTGTTTCCCAGCTTATCTGCATGGTACAACTTCACCTTGTTCCCTCCTCACTCTGAGGGATTAGCATCCGAAGAAAACCAAATTAGTCTTGTATCAATTCACCCAGGAAAGCCAGTAGCCAAACCGACCAGAACACTCCTGCTGGCAGAAGTGAGTGCAGAAGGAGGCCAGTGGAGTGCCAGTGGAGCTGGGCAGGGTGTGTTCTTTGTGCTGCCCAGCTCCACCACGCTGCTCTCAGGGGTCCGTGGTGACACCGTGGGTCCTGCTATGGGGAACCAGACGCTCCTGTGCCCACAGGAAGCCTCACGTGCTGGCTCCATGTGGCAGTGCCAGTCTGGACGTGTATAATACCCACTTGGATGTATCTGTTGCTTTTCTCCATATGTCTTGTGGCCATCTGCGAACCGATGAGGAACCATTCTGTTTCCATTTTGCTGATGGAAAAGGAGAGGCTTTGAGAGGCTGAGTGATTTGTCCAGGATTATGCAGCAAATCAATGGGAGAAAAGGGGATCAGGCCATTCCACACAGGAGTGCCTTTAACTGTCCCATGGGCTTTCTAGGGAAAGGCATGCAGGTCCCCAAAGAGGCTGCTTCCAGGAGTGTTCCTCCATTATTTCTGTCAGATTATTGTTGTGAACATTGGAAAAATGCAAAATGTATTATTCATTTCTCCTACTCCTAAAATCAATACCTATCAAAATACAAATGCAATTTAAATCAAAGGGCACTTATTGAGTGCAGATCCTACTAATTAGATATGATTTCCCAACAATTTCTTAAATTATTTATCCAAGGGATGGGCAGAAGGCACTTTATATGTCCCAGAGTGAATATTATAAACCTCTTGTCATGATGCAGAAAATGTGAAATGTAGTGCAATGCAGTGTGATTTGTAACCTTGATGAACTAATGTAATATCAATAGACATCAATCTGTGCAAAAAAAATCTGTCTCATCGTAACATCTAACAAGATATGTCAAAAGTCAATAACCTTGTGAAATGGACACGTATCAGTGAAGGTTACAGACTGCTGCTAGGAATCAATTAAAAATATAATACCCACTTGCAATGGAAATTACTACACCATCACCAAAAAGAGGGTTTGCATCATGCATGGACATTTGTCATAAGGGCAACTCCCTTCAGGCTGGCTGTTGGCTCTGTAAGGAATTCCACTGTAATACACGGCTTTTTCTTTTTGCCTTTTTTTTTTTTTTTTCCTTATGCTGGTATTGCTTAGTTCAGCCCCATAATCAACATGTAAAAAATATTTATGCCATATCCAGTTAAATATATTTTAAAAACATGTACAGAAAAGAGCCAATAGTTTTGAAGATTTTTGTGTACAAATTAGCAGCTCTCCTGTAAAATGAAAGATTTACAATTGTCAGTCAATAATGTAGATCAATGATCTTCAATTTTTAATCATAAGGATTTTTCTCATGCAGCTTCTTTGGATATTAATTTTCAAATTTATACTCCCATCCATAGAGCAGGTCTTAAGGTTCCATCACATCAACCAAGCAGCAACTGAAGATTCTTGCTTGGTCTGATCATATAGATGTGATACCCACTCACCAAATGCTTTCAAATCAGTGATTTAAAAGAAGATTATGAAATATTACATATTTTTTGCCTAAATTTTCGAAACTGATTGATAAAATATTCACTTTTTAGGCATTTTACTTTGTCCTTGTCATTTTATAATGATTTCAGGGCAAGTGTAACTTTGAGGCCAAAACTAAATATCTGAACAGGGAGGGAGGTCCTATGGCTTCAAAGACAGCCGTATGTGAGGGGCCGAAGTAAAACCATCAGTGTAATTCAGAGCTTCAACTTTTAGTTTGGTGCTTTCTCCTGTAGCCTTAATGGTGGTCAGCTCCCAGAAAAGCCATCAGGAGCCTGAGCAAAAAGCTGCAGTGGTCCAAAGTGCCTGTGTGGCTCGGCTGCTGCGGGCAGCCTGCGATCGCACGGCAGTGTCGGCAGTACTTGAGTGCAACTGTGCAGCTGGGGATACAAGGCAGAGCCCTAACCCAGAATTTCATGGCATTTTAAAGCACAAGTCAGTATTTTAATGGTATTTCAACCTTCCTTATTAGTTGCACGATAAGGGTCTTTCATCCAGTGTTCTGCAAATTCCTTCCTGGGGGTCTGCAAAAGATACGGTTTGAAAGTTAGAGGATTGGACGTGAATGCTGGGTGTGTGTGAGATGTATCTTGAATTGATAGGAGGAATAAGGGATTCTGAAAAAACACTGCAACAATATAACATGGGATAATAAGGGTAGTAGCAGAAAGTTTTAAAAAGTATGCCATGAGTGAATTGGATATATAGGATAAATTCAGTTCCAGTTATTCAGCTATCCTGCTTGTATCTTTGTTGGTTTTAATTAATGAAAGTTTGTCTGGCAGGTATGAAAATAAAGTTCAATCTCAGAGCGTTTGAATTAGAACTCCTGGCTGCATCAAGTGAAAACAGGCAATACTACATTTAATGTTTTACATTTTCTCATTCCATTTAAACAGGCATGAGCTATTTGGAAGGAATATCAAACATTGCAGATACTGCTTAGTGATACATTCTTCTTATCTTCATTCTTTTCTTCTGTCTAATGCCTTTCATACATGCTTTAAAATCATACATGTGATTGTATACATGATTGTATATTAGTGACTGCAAAGGTTACCTAAATTAAGACCATGGACTAATTTTATTTTAAATGCAGGGTAGAAACACATCTGTTTCAAACAGGTTTGTTAAATGCCTTTTGTGAGTTCAAATCACATACAGTAATGACCACTCACGTGAGCTCCTACACACGCAACTTATTCGCAGCAGAACTAACAAATGCATCTATAAAATGTCACTAGCATTTTGGTGTTCTGAAATAGGTTCATCATCTCCATTGCCCTGGAAAATTCAGCCCTCTGTCATTGTCTAGAGGATACTAAAGAAAAGCATGTGTTCTTCCTCACAGACGATGTGTTATCTACTGTACAGCTGTACTTGATAGATACTTTGTATTTTGCTTGTGTCTCCCTTTGAGACAGACGTAACTTTTTTTTTGAGTTGTAACTAACATTGTTTTCTAGCCGTGAACTGTTATAATAATATAAGATTATGAATATAATTGAGGTAATAAAACCAAAGCAAACAGTCTAGATTATATCTCTGGATTGTATTCATAGGTTAGAAGTGTGGTTTTGCTGTATATCACATTGATATCATAAGGGTATAGTTTGGAAATGATCACACATGGAAGGCACCAGCTGAGGGGCTGTGCCTTACCTATGAGCTTACATCAAATAGCTCACTTAGCCTTTTTCCACAGATGTCCTTTCCAAAGATAAAGGTGTGTACAGCCTGCAGGTATCTACAGTGGACAAACTGAAAGTAAACAAATAGAAATGTGTTCATTTGACAAATTTCTACGCTAAATGATTTTGCCTTAAACCATGGAAGGGTCAAAGAAAAGCTTTGCAGAACATCTTCTCCAACGTGGAGCTGGGGTGGCAGAGGGTTGCAGCGGTGCTGATCGGCCTCTGCTGAGCTGCAGTCTGTCCTGCACCTGTCCTGTGAAGCAGGAAAGTGCTGTTATATTTAATTTTCAAAGAGAGAGCTAAGACATGGACAGAAACTATGGGACTTGTTTCTAAAGGAACTCTGCAGAAGATGAGGGGTTGAAGAAAGCTGTGTGGAGGCCACGGCTAATAACCTACACCATTAGACCATCCTCATAAAATCTGTTGCCAAGTCTGTTGCCACTGAAATCTGAAATCAAACATTAGCAGCCAAGAACATCATGCTAATTAATTGCCTCAGGAGGACACAATTTCCAAGATCTAATGAAAGATGGAATCCAGCTCCCATATGTCCCATTTGATAGCCCAAGAAAACACGCACACATTTTTCAAAGAAACAGTGACAAATGTCCAAGTGCTTGTCTCTCAGCTGAATAAAACTAATCACCAGGCCCAGGGATAGAAATGGCTGCTCATCAGCACCCAGCCTGAAAAGCCAGCCCAGGATGTTGCTGACGAGCCATTTTCATTCAGAATGTGGAAGGCAGCTTCAGAAGGTGACAGCTGAGCACCAGAGCACCTCTGTTCTGCCCACAGAACAGCATTACTCCTGCCTTGCATGCAGCTACCCTGTCACAGTGCTGGTTTATTTAAAAAAAATAATTAGGAACCAAAAAAGCATGTCACATTCTTGACAAAATACTGGGGAGAAGACAGAGGTATCAATGTAGTCACAGATACGTGCCAGGGCTGCCTTGCAATGCTATAGGCTTGTCCTTGCTTGAACTTGACCTTCCTGTAGATGGGATGTTTGTGGCAGGATGACAGTGGTGCATAGCCCCAGGGAACCGGTGGGGGCTGGAGAGGCTCAGCCCTCCCGGGACAGGCAAGCCTGTCAGGCTGTGTGGAAGCGCAGCCCCATTGTGAATGGAATGCCCCATCTCTGTGTGGCTCTAGGGCATATGGAATTGTTCAGCCGGCTTGAAGGCATAATGTTTCTTTTAAATATCGATTGTTCGAAGGATCCTTGCATGCATGAGGACGTCTGTGCTATGTAAAGCTGCATGCTGTTGTGGCTGTTTCAGGGAGATGCAGGTGTCACCTCCACGCATGGCAAGCTCCTGGTCCCACTCCTGCTTTGCTGGTGTGGGGTGTTTCACGCAGTTCCCAGGTTTGTTTGAATAGAGTTGAAAGATCAGCTCGTTGTACGTAGCAGACCTGACCACGAGGCATGAACATCTTTTGCTTGCCACAGCAACAGCCCCAGCCTGATTCCCATGCTCAGAGGATGGCAGGGAATGTCTTGGTGCCCACTGAGCAGACTGGGAGTCCCAGTCCAAACAGTTATAGAGCTGGACTGTGACAGGCCTGGGTGTCTAATCCAGGATTTCTGAGTGACCCCTTATTCACACAAACATCATTGCTATGTGCTAAGTGGTCAATGCTTGGAAACATACAACATTTTCACTTTCATCTTTCACCTTTTACATATGATTCATGTGAAACTTCTAATCTAAAAAGAGTATCTTGGACACCCTGTTTAGTAAAAATGGGCATGAGGAAAGCAGCAAATTTTCACTCTAAATATTGAAGAAAATATATTTTATTCTGTCTATCCTGAGGAGATTAAAGACAAAAAAAAAATAAGGTCAAGGTAAGTAATTATAGTACACCATGTATTGTGTATTTCCTCAAAATCGCGCCAGTTGTTCAGAATAATGGCATTTCTGAACTTCAATAACTTCCACCAAAGAAAGGCACAGCATTTTGACAGGACTCAGTAAATCATTTAAAATCATAAGGGCCATTATGCAGACTGTGTGATAAAGTTAGAGACAGGGTATTTTTTCTGCAACTGGTCTTCAATTTCACTCTAGATTTTAGGTGACATAAAGCTCAAAAGGAGCTCCTAGTGCTACTCTCCCAGAGATGAGATCAACATTTATGAGTACATGTTTTGATGACACAGCTCAGAAAATTGAAGGGATTATTATTATGGAAGGACCAAAGTGATAAGTACTGCATTATATATGAATAACTGTCAGTCAGACAAGCCAAGAAAGGTCATAATCCATTATATTAATGTCATAAATGTTATCATAAACTGACATCGGGAGGTAAACTGGGATTCTTGCACTTCTTAAAGTGCTGCTGTTCTTAAATGACACTGTTCTGGAAAGACATGTTGATATTAATTTTTCTTTTAAAATAAAAGACTTTAAAGATTTTCAGCAAAACAGAAGTAGTATTTTAAATATTTGTTGGGCGTTTTCTAATTTTTTTTTAAAGAAACAGACTGAATTGTCACAACAGTATCCAAGATAATTTCTGAATATTTACTCTCCCCCTTTGCTTTATTTGAACTGTGTCTTTCACATTTCCCTCAGACACCCTCTGGAGGCCACTCCAGCTGAGGATAGGAGAGGCAGGAAGGCAGAGGTGGAAGTTCCTGGCCTGGCTGCTGATTGCCCCCAGTCAGAACTGCACTCTTCTGTATTTTGCTCCCTTAACATTAATATTTTTCCCAATATCAAGCATGAACCGGGGTGATACTCAGCAATGTAGGACAGTGGAAATCATATTTTATGTCTCTTGTGTTGCTGAGAATTTTGATGCCCACAGAGGGCAGGCAGCCCAATGGATGTTACTAGTGCACGGCTCCACTGAATTCACTCCAGATTCCCAGAGGATCACCAGGGATGCAAATGAGACTTTCTTCTTGCCAGCACCACAGAGTGCTCCATCCATTGCTGACCAGCTACGAGCCAGCAGTAAATTAATGTCACTTATGTAAATCTATTTCCAAAACAGGCTCCCAGGTGAGAGTAAGGGAAGTGAACTCTGAGCCCATGCAAAACCAAAGCCTTGTGACCACACTCACTAACAGTGTAAATTCTACAAACAAATGGTATAATGATGAAATGTGGGTGCATCCACTAACATCAAATGGGGGTGAAACAACTATCCAGTTAGCACTGGACCACTCATTTCCAGCTTTGGGGGGA
This sequence comes from Hylia prasina, assembly GCA_013397195.1. Classification (NCBI taxonomy): domain Eukaryota; kingdom Metazoa; phylum Chordata; class Aves; order Passeriformes; family Sylviidae; genus Hylia; species Hylia prasina. Next base: position 2,014,642 of record VYXD01006830.1, read on the forward strand.
ATGGTATGGTAAACTCCAGAAATGCAAGAGGAATTTAAGGTGAGTTTTCACATCCACACAGAAGCCAAAAGAGAAAAGCAGGGTAAGTACTTCTGGAAAGTACCATACTGTATTTACTGAGCACATCATGTCAGAGCTACGGTTTTATGTCAGAACTTGGAATTCAACATGTCCAGCAGACTCCTGCTGATGTATGGTTGTGATAACACTGACGTGGGCAGGAGACAGCTGCCAGTGAGTCACTGCACCACTTCCTGCAGGAGCTGGCTGTCTACAGTAGGCATCCCATTGCACTGCTGATCGAGTGTGGCTTACAAAAATCACCCCTCTAGTCTAGCTTGTACAATCTGCAAATAAGCCATGTTTGTACCATGCAGGTAAAATGTTCAGGGTGAAACCAATGTGGGCTAACTTGAATTGTATAAATAACTGCAAATCTGTATAAAACTGTATAAATTACTTCAAGTGAGAGCATAATGTCTGGCAGAAAAATACATTTACAGACTATCAAATTATCTTGGGATAATAGTGTAATGCTTTTCATGGCTGTACTTTGTGTTCTTGTAGCTGAGCAAAGAATACTACAGCTGGAAAAGGCTCAGAATTTCAAAGAGAAGAGATTTCATAGGTAGAGTGCTTCCACAGAAGAAACTGTGTTTTCTGTGTTATTTTAGGGGAGCATTAAAAAAACCTCAGCAAACAAAAGTTACTTTTTATGACTCGGAACTACACAGAATAACATCTGATGATAAACAAAATCTTTAGACAATTTGTCTATTTTATAATATAACCTGCAAAGTGCTTCCTTGTTCATATGAGGTTACTTATCTCTGTGATTGCAACAAAATGCTTTTGATCAAATGTGTTTTCAGAACTGGCACAACCAAATCAAGTAGCTAAGCTGCTATAGCAGTTTGCATGCACAAGTGCTGTTAGAGTATAGAATTTTTTGAGCACATTTGTAGAGAAAACAGAGTGCCCTTTGAAATATTGGAACCAAAGTTATATAAATGCCCCAATGCTGTTTATGATGTCTGTAGAAGTATATGACACTCAAAGTGCTTTTAGGATGCTCCAAAGTATATCAAAGAGCATTAACTTCAGCACAGCTAGGAATTTCCCCAGATTCACTTATGAATGCATGTTTCTTATATCCTCTCTATTAACTATAGCTACATACAAGGCCACACTTAATATAGCCTTGCTCATTGAGAATAAGCCACAGAGTAAGCCTATTAGGTAAGGTTTAGCATCTACATTTTTCTGCTCACATCTGCTTTCCTGACATATAATCTGCTTGGATGTCACAGTTTACATCCTATTTTCATTGGATGATAATGAAACTTATTATAATGATCAGTGTCTTCATCTCCTCTGTCTTTCCAAGAAATATTTTTGCTTTTCAGCTCCCCCTTACCAGGACTCTCTGGTGTGACCCTTAGCCAGGTCCTTTATTAAAGGATAGTGCATGCAAGTCTTGAAGGCAACTGTACAATTTATCATTGTGCAAAATGTGTGCAGAAAGTGCTACTTACAAGACAGTAAGGAAGTAAAAAGTGGTATAGCAATTTCCTAAACTGAATTTTCTGTACTTCCTTTTCTCTCACAAAGGTCTGGCATATCACTATTTTAGCAGCAATAAGTCAGTAGTTGCTTTCTGAAGACTTTTGTTTCTGCTGAAGTCTTACGAAACTGAACTGTAGGCACCTCAGTAATTTTAGAACAGCTTAGTCTGAGAGGTAAATTAAAATTAGGGAAAATTAGACCATTTCTAATGAGATGGTTGTTACACTGAATAATGATGATTATTACTTCTGCTTAATAAAACTGTCAGCCAGTGCAAAATATATATTAAGGGAAATTACATTACATTATATTTCTATCAACTCAGAAATTCAGTGTATTGCTTTCCCAAAAACCATGGAAATAATGAAATGTTAGACAGGGCTTCCTTTTCCCAATAGGATCAAACATGGAGCTTTCAGAAACAGCCCTTTAAAGCCCTGATTTAAAGCCCAGCAAATCTAATGTGAAGATTTCTGCTGACTTCTGTACCATGTAGAACAGGACTTCACTGAAATGAGCAGTGTTGCCCCATGTTGTCTCTACTAAATACCTAGACAACACCACACAGTGAATGCACACTGAGCTCAGTGCTTGCTGGCACACCTGCTTTTCTGTTCTCACTTACCTGGCAAATTGGGAGATGGACTTTATAGGGTGAGAAACACTGTTATTACCAAGGTGAAAAAAAAAAGAGGAATATTACCTATTATCTATCTATTATCTATCTAAAAATTAAATCCTGCTGTAGAAACCTTGGCACTGAAGCCCCAGACACTTAGAGGCGAGGCACCTTCCCAGAAGCCTGTCCAGAGACATCAATGACCAGGAAATTTGAGTGCTCAGCTTTTTTTTTGTTTAAAAGGAGGCACAATATCAAACCCTGCCTTCAGCAAGAGCTGCTGTCCTGAGGAATGAGAGCTGGGGTGGCTTTCTCCTCTGTGCTGGGAGTATGTATGACAGTAAACTGCCAAATGGGCAAAAAAGAAGGGAGGTGGGAAGGGAAGAGTGCGTTCCTACTACCACGCCTTCTCTATGTAGGGTTCAATCTAAAAGAACATGCTTTTGTGGGATAACTTTATATAAACTAAGCCACATTTTTCTTACAGAAAGGTGTTTATTACAGCTGCAGTAGCAGTAAATTTCACAAATTCTGAGAGGGATTAAATAAGCAGCAAAAACAGCATGACTCAATACATGCGTATGCCAGCTGATCCAGTGAACCAGGACAGAGAAGTGAGCGAGTCTTTCTGTGGTGCATGGTAAAACCTGGAGAAACAGAGATTTACCATATAATTTATTTTTTTGAGAGCACTATTCCTCATACAAAGAGCAGTTTATTATCTTAAATGAAGATGATAACATGATTAATAAGTCAGCATGTGTGTTTCTCAGGTTTTCATCATGCTTTGAAGCATTTACTAATCAACAAGATTTCTCCTTTTATAAAGCCCATTTGGTAGAGTTCCATAAAACAGGTTCAACAGTCACAATTTCATTAGCATTATATTGTTGCCATGGTAATGTGGTACCAATTCAATTGATGGGCTTTTCATCCTGGGCTTATAGAATTGCTCTTCCTGTCAAAAATACATCTATATGGGAACAGCAAACAGACTTTACCACTGCAGTACGAGCACAAAACATCACATACTAATTTGGCTAGGAATGTAATGTTACTGGCAGCAGACCCAGAAATCATCAGAGACATGGTAGAAGTTACTAAGCACCATACATGGCAAAGTCACACTTCAAAATTAGGAAAGTTACATTGTTTGCTGCAGTATCTGAATGTGTTATTGCAAAAGCACTTGGCTCTACTGTGATCATTCTCTGAAATCATGTTAGGAGGGCACAGTGCAGCTAGGAATATTGGAGGAAACAAAAGCAGTAACACACTAAAGAATAAAATGTGAGCTGAAGGTGTGTTGGCCCTTCTCCTGTTCGCAGGTTCTGCAGCATATTCTGGGCTAATTGCTGCCAAATGCTATTCTGCAAATGCAATTCTGGCTAATGCTGCCTTGTTTCTCTGGTCTGTAAAAGCAGGATAATGCCCCCTCTGCCCCTGTGCGGAGTACCTGGTGTATACCAAATAGTGAGTGATGGCTGGTACTGCTAAACGCTGTCATTAAGTAAAGTAGAAACACTTTTAACAGCTCCAGGAAAATGCACTGCACAGATCTACTGTTTGAGAAATGTCACTGGGAGGATCTGGACTCACCCAGGGGAAGGCAGAAGAGATGACAGACTGAGCAGGTAACAGTACATATGAACTTATGGAGGAAGGATACTCACATCATTACAAAATCATGACAGTTGGTAGTTTCTAAAAAATAAATATTGTAGGCTACAGGAGAAGTATCTGAGCAAGAAATACAATATAACCAACAATACAATATAAGGCAACAGCAGGGTGGCTTCTCTATAATATGTTAAAACACTTTCTTGTGTATTCGCAGTGTTTTTTATGATTGTTTCCTATTTAGATATGAAAAATCTTTACCATCCTGACACATAATGTTCAGTCTATCATTTCTTAGCTTAATCATGTGTCCTTTGCAGCAGCAAGGGTAAATTACAGACAGGATAGTATTCACTATCATCAAAGATGTGTTCCACTTTACATGATAAGTTTTGTCTGATTTACAAAAGCAGTATCTTCTCCAATGGAGTGAGGAAAGAGAGACTTTAACTTGAAGATAAAAAAAAAAATTAGAGAAGAGGCTTCTCCTCCATTAGGAACCTATTGTTCACACACAAAAAATAACTGTTGTTACCACTAATATCTATTTATTTACTTTTACCATGTTATAGCCATAGGACCCAGCTGAAATGGGGACCTGCTTGGCCAAGCACAGCAAAACCACACAGAGTGCTGCAGTCTCTCCTTCAGACAATTTATAAGCCACAAGAGAGACCAGAGAGGAAAGAGAGAAGGAGAAGCAGCTTAAGTAACTAACTCTCTAGGTCAGAGAAGAAGTCAATGACAGAAACAGCACAGGTCTCCAGTCCCTGTACCCTCCATTGGGATGCCTGTCCTGGTAGGGAAGGATATACTTGGAGATATCCTCCACCAGATTCTGAGGATTCATGCTCTAATGTGTACACAGAGCTATGCTTTACCCCCTAATTTCAATGGCTCCATCTGTGTTGGTGAGCAGGGGCAGCCTGAGGCAAACTTGGAGTCAGGTGTGAAGCCCACCCCTATTACCTATTAAAACACCTTCAGGCTGGCTCCAGGGCAACCCTGTTAATCCTCTCAGGGACAAAGGCTCAGGAATACTCTATGTTTTTTTGAGCATGTTCAAGGGCACCAGGGTCAGGGTACCTGCCAGAGAAATATTAATGGGTTTCAACACCACAACTGAAGAAATAGGGATCAGGCTTTCTTCCTTTGGAGTGGGACTTCCAAATCCAAGCCTGAACAGATGGAGGGAGGGGGGGAAAGAGAGGAGACTTTGGTCACAAGAGCAAGAAGTCAGTTTATGTCACCATTTGAAAGCTTTGATCAGGAAGCAATATGATGTCTTAGATTAGGAAAGCATTGACTTGGAGGTTTTCCTGCTTTCTCCTCTCTCCATCTCTCAAAATCCATATAAAGTAAACCCATTAGACTCTCAGCGAAGAGACATTCATCTTCTGGTCGGTAAATACTTCCTTGTGCTGTGTGGTGCCTGCTGACTTTACTGCTGTTGCAGCCTTTTAAAATGCTTCCAGGAAATCTCATTCAATTTTAACTTTAATTTTTTTTATTAAGGAATCTAAAGAGAGTTTATAATAATCCCAATTTAACTTTTTAATAAAAACTGCAAATAATAGGCTAGCATAGATTTGATCTCATATCCATATCTGATAAAAATTCTGATCTGTAGTAAAATTTGTTAGCTGGGAGTCTGTTGTCATCATATTAATGAGCATAAAAGCAGGCAGCTTCAAAATGGCAATATTACAGCAGGCCTACCTTTTTTTTTTAATAATGGTTTTGCGTTGTGCATTCAGTATTGATGAAGATTAAGATTTAGCATGCAGATGTAATATCCATTATGATGGGATTGTCCACAGCGAATTGAGTAGGACATTTGCTTAATTAAAAGTATTTATCTTAGATGATTTAAGAAGTATGTCCTACTACTGAACTGATGATGCAAATTAGTTTCTTATAATCAGTTCACCACTGATGACTCCTTATACTAAATAGAAGAAGTAAAAGGTAAGAGAAGAGTCAGAGGAAAATAATAGATGCCACTGCCTGAGAATTTAAAAGAACTTTAGAAATTAATAACTAACACTATGCCACGAGTAGGAAATATACATAATCATACCCCTAATGCAGAGACCTAATAGAGCCCCAAAAGGCTGCACTTCAAGCAGAAAGTTTGGAGATGAAAACATGAACACATACCCAGGTTCCCACTCCTACCCACTGTACCTGTGCTTCAGAGGCACTGGCGTTTGGAGGGCAGAGTCTGGGGATAAGAGGTGGCACGGAGCCCATGGTGGGTGAAGCCCTGTGACATGGTGTGGGGTGTCCTGCAGGGAGTGTCCCTGGCTTTGGGCAGGAGGCTGGGAGCTGAACTGCTGGGGCTGGCAAATGGGCAGAATGGAGAGCAAGGCCAGAATGCCAGGGCACCGGTGTGATCTGCTCCTCAGGGTGGTTTTGAGTGTGTTTATAAAGACATACGGGGTGGTTTAATCTCTTATACAAATGTGCTTTTAAGGGAGAATCCCAATGGGTGAAATGATTCAACCTCTCTCAATTTTACAACCCTACAGCCCAAGTTTCCTGGACTAGTCCATCTTCCTTCCTTCCTCGCCAAATGACTCATGGAAAGCTGATGATCTTCAGTCTATGGAGACAATCTAACATCAGCAACTTTCTGGGGGTGCTGCTACAAGGTAGGGCCACATCTAACTCCTTCAAACCATCCCGCCAGCTCAGGTGTGCTACTGACATGAAAAGCTCGTGACTCCCACTGCAGAGACCTACTTGTCTGCTTCCTGGAAACCCTGCAAAGCTGCCCCTGAGACAACTGGGCTTCCAAATCACTCACTAAATAGTTTTGGCTGAGGTTGTTGGACAAAATCTTCATAGACAGAGCCAAGAGGACATGCAAGAAATATTTATCTTCTTCATGCCACAAGTTGTTTTTTTTCATTATTTCTTCTTTTCTCCTTTTTACACTCCAGACGCCTTTTTTTTTTTTTCCTACATAGGCTAAAAGGAGGAAACACTGTGGCTTACTCCAGTCATTTAATTTAAGAAATTTGTTTTAATTCTGATTGTGAGCATTCAAATAGCAAGTGACATTTGTTGATATATGTTACAGTTCTGAAACACTAGAAATAATATCTGACCTATTCTCTGCTAATGCCTAGATGACATTTTAGGAACAGGAACCACGCTGGGAAGGGCATGTGAAGGATGGGAGCTGTCAGTGAAGTGCATGGCCACAAATCTGGTTTTGATCTGTCCCTGTCATTTTCCAGGTGAGCCTCGGACTTTGCCTGTGGTCTGTGCTTCCAGATGACAGCCCCATGATGGCAGATGGAGACATCCCAGGCACTGCACTGGGCCTTTGCTGCTCCCAGAGCTGCCACACGCCATGGGACCCCCAGCTGCTGGATGCCTGACCCAGCCCAAGTGCTGCTGGAGATGTGTTGGGGCTGGCTCAGCCCTGCTTGTTGCTGCCTGCTTGCCTTATTCTTCTGAGTTATGCCCCAGCCCGCTCCTGTCCTGTTGTGCTGGTGCCTGTGGGCTGTACTGAGTTTTCAATTATCACAATATACAGTGCAGATGCTATGCAAAACAGCCAGTGTGGCTGAGCATGCTGAACTCAATAGAAACATAGTTAAATAAAAGTACTACTATAATACCAGGAGGCTGATTGGAACCACAAGACTGCAGTGTCATATCCTGTGGCTTTTATGTTGGTAGATGTAGATTTCAGCCATTAGGATCTAGCTATCCAACAGATAACAACTAGAGGAAATGGATCTGGGTATCTTCAGTTGTAACTGATACACATTTGCCAATAAATGCAGAACCTAGTAAACTGCAGAAGAAAAAAAAAATTGAGATATTAACAAATATATCTAGGCATGTGCTATGGGGTAGCCTCTAACTGTGTGCAACTTAAACTCCCTGAACACAAAATAAGTTTATAATGGCACATCAAGGGAGCTCTGACTTCAGAGAACCAGTGTGTGGTTACTTGTCAACCCCAAATTCAGGCAAGGAAATAAAGAGCAAATGTAGGTCTCAACTTCTCTATTTGTACATGTAATAACAAGCCCCCAGATGATAATGAGACTGTGATATCTATGTGGGGGCAAAAGACTATGACAAAAGAGGAAGAAATAAGCAATAAATACAATAATGTCAATTTTTCCTGTTATTAACTTCTAGAAAAGCTCAACAGCAGGAATTTTAAAATGTTTTATGGAGACAAATATAAAGAGAACAACACATTAAGTGTGTTTTTTCCAAAGGAAAATTAAATAGGCATACAGAGAAAATTATTATATTTAGGACTCTCAGGGCAAATTCTATTTAAAGACTGTGAAATAATTTGAAAATATTAATGATTTAGCCTCACAGCTAGCTTTCAGGTAGATAATAATCATAATAATTATTATAAATAAATAGTATTATTATCATTCTTGCTCAGAAGGATGGAATATTGATGCATAGAGAATTCTGTATTTGTCCAAAGTCTGTGTTTTGCTACTGTAACCATTCTTCTCATGAACTATTTTATATCAGGGTCATCCTTTGCCAAATACACTTTGATATACTATTCAGTTTATCAGTTCTAAAAACCAGTCGACCAAGCTTCCTTGTGAAACAGTGCCAGTGAACATCTCCATTTGCATGTGAATTCTCAAGCAGCAGCAGTCCTGCTTAAAAAAAAAAAAAAAAAAAAAGAGGCACTCCTTAAAAAAAAAAAAAAAAAAAAATAGAGAGAGAGAGAGAAAAGGAATCACAAAAATCAGTACAAAATCTGTCAAGGCCCCATCTGTGACTAGGTATCAGAATATCACTAAGAAGCTCTGAGGAACAAAGTTCATTCCAAGTCTAACACATAGTGCTGTGTGGTCGATGAGATTAATTCAAGCAGGGAGAAACGAGAGCACATACCACAAAAAACTCTGTTCCTCCACTGAGGATCGAAGGAAAGAAGCATCACTGAGTGTGGTGGTTTTGGTGCACACAGCCATGCTTAAACACTAAAATAATCAGTGTGCTCATGTCTCCTTTTGATTGCCAGGAATACCTGCTGCTCCTCTGAGGAGTGCCAGGGAAGGAGGGACCTCTGCTCCTGACAAGATGAGAACACAGATTACATATGATGCAAAAAGGAAGATTTACAGCCAGCTACCTGAAGTAGTATGGAAAAAAATTATAGTCTCCACCCTGGCCTTGAAAATCCCTCTATAAACATGTTTATTTCCTTCTGAATGGGAATATATAAAGGCTGGGGACACTTACTTGTAGGCTATTTTTATATATCCTCTTCAGGATCTGAATCTTGCATATTAATGAACTACAGGAAACAGGAAAACCAAACATTAACACCATTCTAATGCAGCATACTATTTTTCTTTCCCTTTTTTTAGCTGTTAGAGTATGCAAATGTTCAGTTAACTGATCCTCATGTTTTCTCTTTATTGAATTGCTTTCACTATGGCAAATAAATATTCATAAAGAAATGTGGACAATAAATCATTTCAAATAGTTCAAAGCCATTTTCTTTCTAGACTGCATATATTTTCAGCTGTAACTCGCCGTTAATATTTCATTCAAAAGACAGACTTGTAGAAGGACAATAGAGATAATGTGTCAAGTAGTAATTAAAACAGGGAGTAATGATTAAAACCATTTTGATCTACATTGTGCTCTGCCAGATTCATAATCTCCTGTTTTTGTTAGGATGACTTTCTACTTGCTTTATACAGAAACTCAAAATAAACTTCTGTTTGAAGACACTGCAGAAAACAAAAGATTTCAACCCCAAGCTTGTGGGGTCCAGAACCCTTCCCAGCCCTGGAGTTTAGGTATATCTTCTGTTGCATCCTAGCAAGATAAACTCAAGCAGGCACTGTCTTTTCTGCTAATATTGTGACTTCTCTGGGAAGCAGAGACAGATGCAGAGCAGCAGACAAGGAATCATCCAGTCCATTCCAGAGTGTACAGGTAAATGTAACCTGTCTTGCCATTCAGATTTAAGCTAAGAGCTTTGAAAGAAATGAAATTTAAAATTATACATTTAGGGATCTTGGTTCAAATCCAAGTAATACTTATGTTCCTTGTCTCATTGTATGTTTTGGCTGTTAATACATCTATTTGGCCCAAACTCATTATCTTTCCTGATATGTTGCTGACTTTAGGCCCTGATTCAACAGAGCACTTACATACAGACTTAAATAAATTGATTTAGGAAAGCATTCCTCTTTGTGTTTAATCTTGGGCAGACGTTCAACTTTCAAATCAATGGGACTTATGAACAGCCTTGACCTTTGGGTCTAAATATTTGCCAAATCAGTGCACTGATAGAAATATATTGGAAAAGATACATGTCTAATCAGAATTTTAGTCTCTAGTTTCATGGGTAAATATCCATAGATAACACATTCTTCTGCTCAAGTAATCCACTGTACAGAATTTACCAGAAAGCCTTAAGTCACATTTTCTGTTTATGCCAAAAATACCAGATGAACAGTGTCATTCCTTGATAGCGTATCTGTAATATTCTTAGAATAAATAAATAAAAGACAGGAGAAGTGCTGGCACAAAAGGGCATTCATAACTGTTTACCAATACCTTCTCAATCACCCAGCATGTGGCAATCCTTTGGAGAGCAGGAAGATGGAAGGGGAAGCAGAGAGGTTCTGATATTGCACAGACTGGAAGACAATTGCATCTGAACTACCACAGCAAACTCCTCCCTAAAAACAGCATTTATATACACATGGAATTTTGAGTGATCACATATTTTTATTGCATAATGAGGGCAGCCAGGGTAAAACCATGGATGTTTCTGGTACCACCATGTAGAGGTTATACAAGTGCACCTGTAGCCAAATCTATGAGATTAGGAGAAGCAGATGGTAAAATAATTGATGTGAAGATTTTATGAAATAAAATAATCTTCTTGCTGTTGTTAAAAATCATTTCACACTTTAGGTTTTGTTACTATGCTATTAAGAAGGCAGAAGCTCTCAAATATTGTTTATATTGAGCGGACACACAGACATAAAAAGGGAAGTAGATTACAACAGGTCCCATCATATCATGTAGTTTGAAGAGAGATGAGTACAAAGATCATAAGACATAGGAAGAATCAATGGGTGCTACATCTCTGTACATAGAGCAATAGATCCACACTATCCCACTGAGTTCTGTGGGCAGAGCTTGGGAATAGTGCACAAAAAGCAGCTGTTCAGCATTCACCTGGCTCACACAATCACATGGATCTCTCGTGATGCTGGCTACACTCACTTTGGAGGTGGTGAGTCAGGAGTATGGAGCTGCTGTATCATACACTCACTGCATGCAAGCTCTGGAGCAAGGCCCCTTTGAGCAAGGGGCAGACGGTAAGGGGAAAGCACAAGGGTCTTATCCTCCTATATGACAGTCATATTACAAAATAAAGCCAACTCAATCTCCCTTTTCCATCTACCATGTCCCAGGGGAGGGGAAGATTACAACAAATACAAAACAGTTACTGCCTCTGACAGGCATTTCCATATTTAGCCATGAATTGGAGCTAAATTTGCTAATTTAAGTCACCTGCTCTCAATGAAATCCATTAGTGCCTAGCAGGCACAAAAAAGTTTATGAAGCTCAAGGTGAGCAGGATCAGGTCGTTGGTAGATGAAAGGCATTTTCCAGTGTGAGAAGAGGATCTCTTTAATCAGTTCTTTGGTTTCTGCTGAAATTTTACTGCTTTGGAGAACTTCATTCTAGAGGTATGTTTTGCAACTGATTTAAAGAGCTTTGGATTTCACTTATTATCATCTTTCCTGATACCTTTGCTTAGAGTGTCATAATGGTTTTTCTGTGCTGCATATAACATACGGTTCATAGAAAATAAATATTCCCCTCTCACTTATCTAGTTAAATACTTAACTAGTATTTACACTGTTACATCTTTTGAAGAACTAGAAAAGGTCACTAGCTCTGCTATCTAACATTATCCTTTTATGCCTATTCCTGTTGTCAAAGTTTTTCTCCTCTTTAACTGATAACAATTACGATTTGTATCTGAAAGTCACTTGGATGAATCTGCATTTTAACTTTGTTTTTTTTTTTTTTGCTTTTGCCTACCAATGTTGGGTCAGGTTCTGAAATATAATTGATTTGCACTGAATTTGTCAGAGACAGGCAAACTTCTGAACTGCTTGACTTCACCTCCTAAGCAGTTTAGCTTTTTTCATTACCCTTTTTACTAAAGAAAACACTAGTTTACTCTTTTTTGAATGTGTATAATAAGGAACATGTCAAGGCATGCTAATCTTAAGGAAGAAGGTCCTACCGATGCTCAAATTCCTTTGCTTTTAGCAACAGTTTAGCACGTATTATTGTCGTTTCCTATGGAGCAAAAGAAGGTCATCTCAGGTTACACTGTACGAACTTCAGGCCCTCAAGTAGCAGTCAAGCTAACGGGAGATAAAACGTAACACAGATTAGAGTAACTTGATAGGAAAGAAATACTTCCTAATGCTCACTCACAGAAGTGGGGAAAGAAAAAACATTTCCTACTATGAGCATTTTTTTTTTTCCATGTTTACCTGGAAATTGTAAAACCACCTGAAATACGCGGGGTGTAAAGAACACATTTGTATCTTGCATTGTGTTTGAATAATTTTATTATGCTCAAAGCATTTTTATCAGAAGGATGCTTGGTTATGAGTTTTGGTGGGTTTTTTTGGGTTTTTTTTTGGCGTGTGGTTTTTTATTGTTGTTGTTGTTTGTTTGTTTTTTAAAAAAAAATTTCCAGTCTTCTGGCTTTTCTCCAAGGAGGAGAATAATTCTTATAGCATATGTGGTTCATCCCTTAAGACTCAGGATCAATCAGACAGAAGGTGACTGTTCTCCATAACATCCTAAGATTTACTTTGGTTTAAAAGTCAGCTTTGTGTCCTGCAGACCCATTATTTACTAAAATAAATACTGCAAAAAACAGCCATTCTCTGCTTGAAAATTAACAAAAACTAGCTTGACTTCCTACTCAAAGATAAACAGTTCATCACAGAAGAGTCAGAAAACAAAAGGCTCCTGGTGCTTGACAGAGTTCAAAGCAAAAGTTCCACATGGAACTTGGGCAAGTGAGCAAAGAGAATGAAGAACAGGTGGTAGAATGGAGAGAGGGGAGAGGATTAAAAAAACAGGGGAAAGGTATATCAAAGGCAAAAGCTTAGACTAAAGAAGCACATGCAGCCCCAGGTGTGTGCTTGGGGCACTTCAAAAAAAGTTATGAATTAAAAAAAAAACAACCACAACCTAACTCTACTGTGACGTATATATTGATAACAGAAGTGGTATCTGTATTGTAGAAATTTCAGATGCTCATTTACTCAAGTAGGAACTGAGGTGTTATGTACTAAAGCTTGGCTCAAACAGACTTGTATTTTGAGTACTTTTCTCTACTCTTTGTATTTGATACGGTAGAATAACAACCATAAATTTAGTTGGCAGCCTCTAGGCTGCTGTGGTGTAGTAAAACAGCCCTAAAAGAGTTGAGAATCTGGACCTAGATGTTCCCTTAAAATGGGACATAAAAGGTCTGGTTTACCTTTTAAGTTGGAAATAGTTAATTGAGAAAGACTTTAATCAATACTTCATGTGATTTAAACCTGATGCAACCAGTAGCCCATCTCTGAGAAACTTTCCAGCAAGGGTTTGCAATCTCCCTAGGACTCAATGGTATTTTGATGAATAATATTTCTAGCAGGCTAATTTTCTTGCTAATTATCATCAAACACCTAGACAGACATTCTGCTGTAGTAGATATGCTTTGAAAAAAACTGAATTCCCTTCAATCATGGGCAAAAGGAAATTATAAATTCATATATAAAGTGATATAAAGATTTTAAAATCTTAAAGTAGTGTTTCATTACAATATCTTGGTGCTAAAAGATATAACATATTATAGTTGATAGATAAAACATGCCCATAATTGATTTTGAAATTAGTCTCAATCTATGGATAAGCGTCCTAAATCTTATATTAAAAAATAAATTAGGTTGCAGCAATTCTAAATGGCAAATTGTGTTCTCCTCCAACCAAATGTGTTCTGACCAAAGGGTTTCTATGCATTTTTGGGTTTGAGTGCTTTATTCACACTTTAAAAGGAAAAATAAACCCTACAATACAGCTAAACCAAAATTCATAGATCTATGAAGAACGTTTGGCATGCAAGTCCCAAGTGTATTCTTCCTATTCCAAAACACTTTGAGGTTACACTTAGTCATAAATGTTTCTAGTCTACTTCTCTTGATTTCATTCCATGCAAGTAGTATGAGATGGAGGAACAGACTTAAAAAGGAAAATTGTTCCTGGAAGAAACAGAAGCAGGTATGTCTCTCTGCCATAGTCTGCATCCTTCCAAATCCATCCTGCTGATGCCAAGGCTTGTCCCTCACAAGACCACAGCTACAGCTGCAGTGAGCAGGACTTGCTCGGTGGCACATTACTCAAGTGGTGCAAAATCAGATCCCAGGAAACTCGTGTTACTGTGGCTTTACTGGGAGCAGGGGGGAGCTCACCTTTAAATGGCTGGTGTGTGCTGGCAAAGCACATAGCCCAAACTCAGAGCTGGCAGTCTCAGGGCACAATGGGAGAACAATAAACAAGCGTAGCCCAAACAGATGGGCCAGCCAGGCTGTTACAACAGGGCTCAACTGCAGCTCTGGCTCTGTGTGTGGGAGCTCCTCAGTCAGCCTCTATTGACTTTGGTATTTACAATACCTTTACTTGTAGGATTAGGATTCATTTCTTCTGTGACTGAGAAAAAAGATTAAAAAATAAAAAGGCCTTTTAAATCCTATGATAATCTGCTCCTTTCAGGCTTATAACAGATATACAGTGATATAGGTTCTCTCTGCAATAAGTGAAGTCACAAGTATGCATACGTATATGATCTCATTGTCAGTATTTGACAGGCTTAAAAAAATGTTTTGGCTATAGCAGCCACTAACGTGAGCATTAAGAGACATATGGGAGGGGTCTTTCAAATTTTTGGAATGCTTGAAGCAGTGATTTGCTGTGTGGGCTGAAAGGACTATGTCTGTGGCCCAGCCAGGTAGAGATCACACTTTCCTAGCTGGTTGTTGTGGCAGCAGTCCACCTAAGCATTCTGCAGGAAGGTAGAATGCAGCATAACCAAAAGTTGCCATAGCAATAGATTATTGTGCAGTTAGAGTAAAATCTTGGATATGTACATACTGCAATTAAAGTGATAATTGGTTTGCATTTTTGGGAAGGAGCTCTACTGGACATAATCTTAAAAAAACAAACCAAACCCCAACAAAATTAATCAACCAAAAGGGAGAAAAAGGCAAAAGAACAGAAAACCTTTTATTCATTTGTGTAAGAAGTGGGCTGTTCCACACCACCGTGATTTATTTATTTTTTGTTTTGTTAAAAGCTAAATTTGTGTAAAGTAAATGACACCCAGCATAATACAGTACTTCTTTTGTCAGATATATCTTTCAGTTTCTGTGAAAAATTTTGTTTTGCAGCATGAAACTTATATGCAATACACAGTAAAGAAACACAAACAAATTTAGGCACGAGATTAGATAATGTAATCTTGTTTTATTTGGTGGGGGATGATCTTTTTAAAATCATGATGTGTGTTCTGTAGCAATAGTAATTTTCAGTGGAAATAAGATGCCCTACATTGATGGATAATGTTTGTTGTAAAGGGTTAATTTCCAAAAGGAATCTGGTTTAGCTCATTTTTTTTAATCAAATTGATTCTGCTTGATTTGATGTAGTGATCTAATATGACCTTGATTAAATTAGAGAGAAAATGATGATGCAGACTGTTTGTCCTATTGACAATTCCTACCTTAGGCTAGGATGGCAGTGAATTAACGTCTTGTCCATATTTTGCAGGGACCTTGGCTAGGAATTAATTTTTTCTATTCACTTTGACCTTGCTAAGAAGGCAATAACTGCTGCTGATTGTAAAGTTAGCCTGTTTCACTAGTTCAGAAATAACTTCAGGAACTGGCTCAAAACAGTCCAAGACAGATGACTGGCTTGCCATCTTGCCATCAGCCTAGTAGTTCAGCAAGGACAGAGGGAGGTACCAGAAGTCATTTATATTATTTGAACATCAGTTCTCCAGTCAACAGCTGAGACTGTGGATAGTCTATATACATCATTTCACACCAGTAGTTGGGGGCTACAGCTGCATCTGAGATTATTAGTAGAAATTGGCTTTCATCTATGCAGTGTAAAGGTCCTGGGTAAAAATCATCTATATAGCAAGGTAGGGAAGAGATTTTCATGAAGTGTCCCATGGAAAACCTTGTTAAGTGTTTGTTTCCTTTGCCTTGTTTGATGGAAGGTAGAGAGCAAAAGATGTGCTGGTTAGTGTTTGGGGGCTTCTATTTAATTTCCATCCCAAGTACTTTGTTACTTTACAGCAAATTTTTATTAAATATAAAGCAATATTGAACTTTTTTTCTTCAGCAATATTTCACTTCTTAGCCTAAACAATGCATTCATGTTAATTACCTGTGTCTGTTAGTGTTGATGGTTGCTAAATACTACTACAAAATTCAAGTTGTAATTGAGGTTGTTGCACTGAGCACTGTAAAGAACTGTATAAGACAGTTGCCTCCATTAGAAAATGATTTTCAATATATAGTCTTTTAACTGTGTTTAAATCTTGCAATAGAAGCAATACATTTCACTGTGTGTATGGCCACAAATGCTGAAGTTACAGGATAGTGAAAATGAATCCTTTCCATGTAAATGGAACTCTGTAGGAAGCAACCTGCAGGCATGTAAAGAGTTAAAAATGTGCAGAGTCCTGTTAATGTTTATGTACAACACTGGTGGAGGGAGGAAAGGTTTGCTGTTTTAATGGCAATCCAGTATGTATTGAAGTCAACATGGAAAGAGAAAATGTTGATTTTTGTGTGCTATAACACCTAAATGGGAAGATGTCTAAGAATATAAAACTAATATGTGTTTTAACGCAGCTGAACAACTAATGTAACTTGTAAATAATCTAAGCAAGAAATGACATACTACCTCTTTATTTTTGTTTTGCTCTTTCTGTTAAAACTAAGATGTCTCTGGTAAACCTGGCTACCATGATGACTTATGATAAGACTAGCATGCAGCTCCTATCATTTGCTATCGTTTTTCTTTTGTTGTGCTCTCATTAGTGCTTTAATAACAGGTGTTGCAATGACTGGCAGATTTTTTGTTTGGTCACAGTGCATAGTTGGAGGTGTTGTAATGGTACTAACCCAGCCTAAAACTGCTGCTGTTGGTCAATGGGCTTTACCAAGCAAGTCTGGTGTCATGTGAAAAGGGGAGACTTCCTCCACCCTTGCTTGGGTTGAATCAATTTACTTGATTCTTAGTGTTTGTCTGTCAGTGCCTCAGGAAAACTGAGACACTCATGCCTGAGCAGTTTGTGAGTGGCCCATTTGGGGGATCCTTCCCTGAGCAGTCCTGCTGGATCGGAGGGTGGTTCAACTGACTGAGGGAAACACCAGCAGTGTAAGGGACACCCCTCAGGTTTTTTCTTTCATTTAAGTATGTGACCTGCTGCCAGCAACTGCCAGTGTCCACAAAGGACTCACACTAACAGTCTACAGAATAACACTATTCATATAAAATTTTGACAGTTTAAGGTTAGAAGGGTGTCAGTGATAGTGTCTGACTGAAAAAATGGTACTTGGAGGAATAAAATGTTCAGCATGCACAGAGTATGATTCTTACCCATTAGGCATTTTGTGATTCAGCCTGTTGACTGATCCCAGCAGTTGTGATGGAGTCTTTCCTAACTTCTCCACTGTTCTTGATTTACTTTTATGCCATTTCTTTGTGTTTAGGTGGAGCTCAAGTGACTGCAGTCAGTAACATATCTTTTTTACAGATTGGTGTCAAATTCTCTTACTTCCCTTTTAACGATACAGTCAAAGAGAATACAGAGCACATGTCCAGTGAGGGGTGGTCACACCTCAGAGGTGGGGAACTTTGGGCTGGAGTGCGTTAATATTATATTATTAGGCTTTAATGATGCAAGTTCATCTAAGGAGAGGGGTTTCACCACAGTTGCTGGCTCAGCAGTGGGACATCTTCCCCTGTCTCCACTGCCTGACAGGTGGTATGTGGTTTATCAGCTGAAAAGCACCATTGAGTTCCCCTTCCTGAAGGATTTCCACAGAGCCTTGCCATGGCATCTTGTCTCCGCTTCATCCTCCATTCCCTTAGCAAGTGATAGTGAATCATCATGGACTAGATTAAGTCATGCCAACCATTTTCCATTTAAGATGCTAATATAACCCCCCAGTTTCCTCTAACTGTATCCCCCCAGTTACCTGTCCACAGGGTCCCCAGTCATTTTCCAAAGCTGGGATTTCCACCATGAGAGAAAAGGATGTATTGCAGAAACAAAGGACTAATTGCAAGTTTTTATAAGGACATTGAATTACTATCACTTACTGTATTTTTCTTAGTAAAAACCCCCCTCTTTGTTCCTTTTTGAACTACTAAATTTAGAATGCTATAAACACACAATTTGTTTCAAGGATGTTACCCTGGCGGCACTTTTTCTTTAAAAAATAGTGATTTATAAAAGGGAACAGTAGCCATTTTGTTTGTCAAATGTTTGTTTTATGAGGTATTTGGTAAAGCTATCAAAGTTGAAATGAGTTATGCTGCAACTATAGAGATCAATAGTTAAAAACTAGTATTATTTTGTAAATAATTCAAGAGGCTGGTTTGTACCATGTTAGTATCTCTGAAATGCAACAAAACTATATGATCCCTTAAAATAAATAAATCCCCTGCTGATGCTGGGATGAATTCATGCCAATAGTTCAGTGAATATATTGGTGGTGTCTGTTTATTTTGGAGGCTAAGCTTCCTCTGACCTCATTGCATGTTTCCCTTTGGAACTGCAAGCACAGAAGTAGTTAATTTTGCATGGTCATAAGCTAAGCTGTAACTCACCATCTTTAACATTTACCTGAATGAAGAAATACTTGCTGTTGCCAGAAGTTAGGTATGTAGTAAACTCCATTCTATAACAGCTTGGCAGTCTGACTTCTTGGAGACTCCAATGCCTTCCCTGTCCAGGGGAGGGAGGACTGGAAGGTCAGTTAACACTGCATCCAGCCAGGTGACATTTACAGGACTCTTGTGTGAGCCTGGTATCATTTTTCCTATTCCACTGCTGCACAGTGAAATAGCTCCAAACCAGGTCTCACTCTGAGGGCAGACCTCACCCTTGTAAGAAACTTGCTGCCACAGAGAATGTAGGAGATGCAAATAACACCCTGTATTGGGCTTCAGTGCAAATGGTCTGCTCCTTCAAAACAGAGCTTACTTTATTCTCACCCTAGAGATATATATGTCTGGAAGGCAGCACCCTCTGCTTCTAATACCTGGAGCTGAAAGATGAATGTGACACCCCTTCCACCACAACAACTATGAGATGTCTCAGAGACAACTAAGGGATTTCAAAATTTCAAATATTATAATGGATTTTGGGGTTTTTTTCGGAAATTATGATTTTGTTGGATGTAACTGAGTGGTTGCTCAGAAACTCTAAAATTAAGTCAAAAAGACTCTTCCTGTAAAGTACTTACAGCTTTCTCTCCCTCATGCTTAGTGGTCCAAAATCCCATCTTAATTAGAGCACTGTAATTGCTTGTATCCAATCATGCAAAATGTGTACACTTTTGAGCTTATAAACACTCAGATTTCTTGACTATTCACTTAGCTAAGGTCCAGCAATATGAGAAGCATATTAAGACCCTGAAAATAAATTGGGGCACATACAGAGAAAAGATTTTCAGAGCAATACAAACTCAGCACATCAATTTAGCAATTCTCAGGCTTAGTAATAAATATAGAATTTGTCTACAGATGTCATCACTGGTAGCTGGAGGGGGGAAAAATGGCCAGATTTTTCCATCTCCTAAAATATCCTAATGAAACATTTGGTGGAATTTAAATAGGAAAAAATATGTCATGCCAGGAACAAGTTTTACTTTTTAGTATTTCTTTGAATTGCATGATAGTGGTTATCATAAGATGTTTGTGGTGTGAAAATATGTGGGTTCATTTTTCTTAATTTTTTTCCCTCCAAGATGATCATGTTGAAACTTGTGCTCCTTGCTAGATCTTAAAAATTATTAAGCACTTTAGGAGACAAGCTTTTGTTTACACTGATACAGATGGCTGGAATAAATTAGTGGACTCACTAAAGAACAGCTCATTTGTAGTTTTAAATGCATTTGGGCCCACATGGTGGCCATTTTGTTACTTATTTGTGCTTTACAGTTCCATGCTCAAAGGCTATGTCTGACTAATGGTCAGAGCTTCCTCCTATAATTATGTGTACACCTAAAGAGCATTGTTACTCCTGCACTGTGCCATACCCTGGGTGATCCTGTGTAGCTGCCCTCTCTGAGGAGCACTGAGCACTGAAGAGTAAATCCAGTTGCAAGCTAGCAGATTAGAAAGGCAGTGCATGTCTTCACTACTGTGAATACTTTAAGTTGAGCACTTTCCATAAATTGGTGAAGAAATGCACAAAGTTGTAATCACATACTGCAACATCAGTGCTGCTATTTGGGAGAGGTAGTCAGAGCAAGCTTCCCTAAATTAAGTCTTGAATTCAAGTCCTTCTGTAATGCATTAGGATGGGTGAGGACACAGTGGCATAGTTACTCTATGGCTCTTCAGTTATACACCTTTCAGAAGCAGTACCTTAAAACCTCCCCTTTCGTACTTGAACTTTTTCTTGTGTATACATTTGTTTCCTCCTTGACACCAGTACACTGAAGTCGTGCAACACAAGTCTCCTCATACTGATGAACCTGGCACTGGAATCAGCAGCACTACTCTCAGCTTTAACAGCGATTTATCTTGTCCTTTAAAAGTCACCACCTCTGCTACTATGACTCCTAATGTAAAGGAAAAAATATAAAAAAAAGTCTGAGAAGCTGTTGCCTTCAGAAGCAGCTTGTATGCTTTGTAGCATTTACTGGATATATCACCTTTACTTTGAATTTAGTTGAGCCAAATTAAGAGGGCAGAAGCAGCGAATAACTGAAATACAGATCTTTGCACTGTCATAAGTAGTAAGAAGGTAAAATAGCAACTTGGGTTCATTTCAGGCTTTCCCAAATCCCATGAATTTGACTGGTGAACTTGCTTAAGTGTAATGAGCAATCAGGATAGCTAAATGAGGCATTCAGATTTTGGGAGATGCTAGCCGTGAGACTGTAACCATCACTCTTTATCATATGCAATGAGTGAGGAACCTGATCCTGGAATAAAATTAGCATGGGATTGAAGAGTGCCCACTGAGTTCAAGGTACAACTACACAGCAAATTAAAGTCTGGAATGTCTTTCTCTCTAGTATTTGAACTGATGTGAATCAGGGGCAGTTTTGATGAAAAAGTGGGGAGCTGCTTGTACCACGTATCACTACATAGAGACCTCTAGGCTCCCTAATACATCACTGCCAGAATTTGAATGCTGAACTTTCAGAGTTTACAGTTTACCCTTTAAACTTGGCGATTAACAACGGCTGGAGGAGGAATCCTTTGTTTTAGATTGCAGGCTGTGTTCCTGGAACCGTTTGAAATTGAAGGACAAGGACAACCCGTCTGCTGCCCTGCCCTCCTTTGCCCTTCCAGTGAGGCAACCATTCCCAGCACAAGGCTGTCGCTGTTCTGGTAGCAGTGAGTGCCTGGAGCTTTTCTGAGAAAGTTCACATGCAATTATTTCTTTGGCATGTGAGCGAATTTTACCTGAAGAGCACCAGGAACAAAAGGTTAATGGCAATTTTTCAAAAGCCTATAACTAAACCAAGCCTCAACAGCATTTCATGTCAGAAGTGAAAGTTAAGTCTTTAGTATCCCTGCTCTGTTTCTGCTACTTTAAAAATCCTGCTGGCAGGAGAAAAAAAAAATTAAAATCAGAGGCTTAGCACTTAATGAAAAAAGCCCAAACTGTATCTGGGCTGTGTAACACCTCTTCTTAAAATTTCTTACAACTTCTACTTTAGAAAAGATTAAATACTTGTATTCTGATGCATATTTTGCGTGTTCCTCTCTTTGTCCATTTCTTTCCTGGAACAAAGTTCAGCTGTAAACATGCTCAGTGCTGATAAAAGCACTATTTACCACAGCTGAGAATCTGGGGTTCAGATGGGTGATCCACTGAAGGCCAGCTCTCCCAAACTGCTGGGGAAAGCTGGCAAACAGCAGAAGGCTGATACAGACTGGCTGTCTGCCATGTTTTAAAGACAGTAAGTTGATTCTAAGAAACATGGGAAGAGAAATAAGAGGAGCTGTGAGTTAAAGCAGAGAAAGTTCACATGCAATTATTACTAGGTCTCAGAATCCCTTTCTCTGACCTGTGTGTATTGACAGAGTAAGTTTTGCTTCATTTGCAGGAAAAGTTTCTACTTCCATGAAATCTAAATGGTGTCACTGTTTATTGGTTTCACTGATCTAAAATCCTACAGATGTCAGCTTCATTTGAGTTGCTAGATTACATGGGGGTAACCAGGAATTTACAACTTGCAGAACAAGACAGAAGATGTGTATAATGGAGAGTGCAGTGCCTGCTGTTAGTCTCTTCTATGAAAATGCTCCTGTAGAACAAATGAAGGCAAACTCTAAGCGGTTGGTCATGAAGCAGTTTATTATTTCATGTACATGGAAATATTCCTTGTGAAAATGACTTGTACCTAATGTACTTGCATAGTAAATATAGTGCTGTAGCTCAGGAGCAAACACAACTAGAAAACTCCTGAGCTAGCATCAGACCACTGAGTTGTTCAGCAATTGTCAGTATTAGTGAAATGAACCAAAGACTCTTCTATTTGTTAGAGAGACGTACTAGCAATGAAGGAGATCCTGCTTCTGATTTTCCTGCCAACACTTCATCTACTTTACATGGGTGATTGTAATCAGTAAGAATTGTTATGCAATAGTGCTGAAGCAGAGACTTGAGAAAATATAGCTCTCACTTGAGACACAAAAGACCACAACCTTATTTCTTCACATCTTACAAGGGAAAAAAACCAAAAACCCTCCACTGGGCATCTCTGAAGTGCTCATTTACAGAGAGGGAAAGAAATAAAATAATTACAAGGCAAAGAAAAATTTCCATGCTATTCTGTGAGAGGCATTATCTCTGGAGAGGTGGAAGGAAAAGGCAAACCTATTCTCTACTGCACCCAAAGGGTTGCCAGCGTCTAGAAACTACTTATGGTTTTCCAGGCTTTTTGTAAAGTAAATAGGAGTGGGAAACCCTTTTTAATTTTTATTCATTTATTTATTTTTAATGCTGTACTAAAGAGGGGAGAATAAAAGCTAACTGGATAAAATGACTGCTGTAAAGAGAATGAAGAGCGGATCTGGGGTGTGTTTTAAGAAGGGGAGGAAGAACCCAAGAAGTTGCCTGGACATGCACATTGGAAAAAAAAAATCAAAGATTAGTCTTAAACTCCTCTATCCTTGTGAAATGGGGATAAAAGTGATCTTATGAGGAATCATAGATGGGGCTAAATGAAACTGCACTGTAGAAACAGCTGTTACAGTGTTTGGTTGGCTGGTCAGTTTGTTTGTTTGGTTTGGGTGTTTTTGCTTCCCGAAATGGACAGTACTTGATTTCTTTTCAGGTCTGTTGCAGTGAGAATGTTTGTTTCCGTGATACCGTAAATATTGTGTTTCTAGTGGTAAACATTTGCAATGTTTGGCAGGCAGTGGCTCGACCTTCGCGCACCACTCCCACCTGCTGGATGGCTTCTGCGAGGGGAGTCTCCTAAGTGGGTGGGAAGGCTCGCTGTCCCTGAGGGGAGAAGGGTGAAGGTTCAGGGACAGCGCAGGTCGGTACTGCTGGAAAGGTGTAGCCCTGGGAAGGGCGCACCCTTCTCGCTGGGCAGGAGAGTGACCCCAGCGCAGCAGGGCTGGCTGCAGCCGTGGCGTGCAGGCTGATCCTGTGGGATTGTCACGGGTGGATAAACACAGCCAGGGTGACGTTTGAGCCTCCCCGCGCAGTTTCTCGTCCACCAGCAGGGAATGAGAGGGACGGGGGCGCAGGAGGTCGGGTGCGCACACGGAGCGAGGCACAGGGTCCGTGC
>VYXD01006830.1:2038854-2049899 GCA_013397195.1 Hylia prasina
GGCCGGCGCCCGGCCGAGGGGCGTGAGGGGGTGGTGCCCGGCGCCTCCCCTCTCCTCGCCTCCTCCTGTCCCTCCCCGCGAACTCGAGGGCAGGGTGTGACCGAGCCCCGTCTCCCCGATGAGGTCGGGCTCCCGGCTTTGGCGGGGTTCCTGAGGGGCAGGGCTGCTCGGGGGCCGTGACCTGATGAGCCCCGCACGGTCTCAAGGTGCGCGGCCGATGGCCTCGGGCTCAGCGTCCCGTGGCTGCCTGCGGGCCAGCAGAGCTGTGTGGGACGCAGCTCATCGCTGTCTCACGCCGTCCCGCCACGGCCGAGCTGCGCTGGCGGGCTGCGCCCAGTCTCCTCCGACCAAAACAGCTGCGTGGAAGGCTGAGCAGGAGGGCAGGAGTAGTAGCCTTGCTGCAAGTGGCTTTCTCACCTGTGGCACTTAAGGTTTTTGCATGACATTCCTTGCTGCAGGTCGTACTTGGTGCTAGAAATAGGGTCCGGACCTGGCCTTGGGAACGCGGAGCTGAGATAGATTTTGACCGAGGCTAGTGCAGTGGCACACGTGGTGAGCTCCTGCCGGTGTTAGCCAGGTTGCAAGGTTGTACTTCAAGGTAGCATTTTCCCACCTTTCACAGGATCTCACATTTGGCTGTGGACTTCAGCTCTTTATGAAGAGTTTAGTAAAATAAAAGCAATGATAAATGGACTTGTGATTCATAGTCTGGTTCTAGCCTGACACAACTTTTTGTTGTGGTATACTTTGACGTGTAAAATATTAAGTTTAGGTTGGGCTATTGCAACTCATTGAGGCCCAGACATAATGCACAAATACGCACAACAAAAACTTGAACACATCTCTGGTTCAGTTGTGACTGAATTTTGTCATTAGTTTTCATACTGAGTTCTTGTGTCCAGTCCATTTCCTAGCTGAGCTGCTGTTCAAACCATGACTAATGTCCAGAAATGGTCTTACAGATACTCTGATAAAACTGAAGCATGGAATGGATGGGAAGAATGAACTATCACGGAAGTCTTCCTGGCAATTAGGGAGGCACTGTAGTATTAAATCAGCACTGTTTGTCTTTTACCAGCTCAGTGTTTTCAGAGCAGCTAATCTTGGATTTTTCTTCAAGTGCTAAAGTTCATTTTTCTATGACAAAGGTTTGATTTTAGTTGTTCAGGTTTTTGAATACTTTCCTTAAATTTTTAATGCAAAATATTTCTTGTATTGCATTGTTTTGCATTTTTAGATACTTATGACTCAGGCTCAAAGAACAGTGTTATGGTAGGATGCTGAGTTGGTAATGGTGTGCAGTACTACATGATTCAGGAGATAAGTTGATGGATTTTGAAAAAGCTAGTGTTTGCTTTATAGGTTTCAGATAGAAACTTTGGTCAGTTTCTTCCTGTTTGGTCAGTATCTTCCTGTATTTTTGTTTTCAGCAGTCATTTAAGCTAGCAAGGAAATTAACACAGTCTCCTTCTAACCAAATGTACTTCTAACAAATGTACTGTCTTTCCCCCATCTGTTTGAATAAATTTAGTCATTGTATGGTTTGTCTCCCAGATGAATATATCAATAATTACTGCTAATCTAATTGCAGCATTGCAGCCCTGTGTGACTTTTTTTGGGTGGTTGTTTGGTTTGTTTTTTTTTCCCCCTGCATAGGACTTTATTTTTTGGGGGGAGGAAGTACTGCATTTTCAAAAAATGTATTTTGTCTTTGACTTAGGTACAATGCCTGTTAGCTCATCTTATCACTGTAGATAAATATTCTCAGTAATTTGTTTGTAGAGTGGAGGAGTCTATCAACATGAGCACTGGCAGCACAACTTGAATGTTTTGGTCACTTTCTTGTCTACAGTATAAAAACAGAACCAATTATTTAATGAAACTTATCTCAATGCTTAGTATCTCAAATTTGAGTTTATATAATAAAATATTAAAAATTATCTCTGCAGTCCTGGTGCTACTTTACAATGTATTTAAATGGTTAAGTCTGGATAAAAAGGTGTGTCACTGGTTAAAGAAGAGCCAAGAATCTGTGCTAGAAGTAGCTAAAATCACTGGTGGTTCTCCAAGTTATTTGACAAAAGAAAAATTCCAGGAAACTGTTCCTGAGGAATCTTATCCTCTTTGCTTGGCTTAGCCAGCAGCTACAGCCTCTGGACCTAACTAAAGAAGATGAATAAATTACATAGATAGTTGTTTTCCTAAAATCTGCTTTCCAAATTGTGGAAGACTAGGTGTGTTGTGATTTAAATATATGCTTTTTCTCAATTTTATTTTTTAACACCAAAACAAAAATAACACACAAAATACCAAAACAAAACAACAACTCTCTCCACCATCTACCGGCAACTCCACAAAGCCCAAACACTGCCTTTTTTTTGAATAAAGTCAACTGTCAAAGTGTGCTGCTAATGTTCCTTGGAGACTGATACTCAATCAAAAGCAAAGAAAGCTTGTTTAAAAATAGCTACATGTGAAAGTACTTACCTTGGATTTATGGTGTAAGGACTTGCCTTGGATTTTTGTTTGTTATCTCTCTAAATCTTTAAAAGAATTTTTGAAATCTACACTGTGAGGGCAGCATTCCCTTTCTAACTTGTAATGTGAAACCGTTGAGTGTACATTTAAGCTCTAGAGAATGTTTACAGACTTCATGTAAACTTCCCAGTGATACGCTGGGAAAGAAAGTCTTCCATTCTTTTGCCTTCTCTTTTGTCTCACCTGATTCCTGACTGTTGTTGTGTGTAAACCATGTATAATTACATCTACTGCAATCTTCAGGATTCTTTGAAGAATTAAAGTTGTCAAATCAAGTACTCAGAAATTAATGAATTGCAAAATGATTAAGTGTCGAATGGAATATTGAATGACACTGTTTAGCATTGTTCTCTGCGTGCTGTGTTTTCCTGACTGCGTTCCAGGGTTGCTCTGCAGTCTCTCGTCTTTTCACTCGCTGATGGTTCGGTAGTGGATGCTTTCCAGCTCGTTGCCACCCAGAGTACATCTGGGGACCAGTTTAGGTCTCCCACCCTTCCTTTGTAAGGGCTTCTTCGCAGCAGAGCGGAGGCGCCTTGCCACAGTTGTCACAAACCTGAAACATTCACATACAATTAAAACCAGCCCCCCAATGCAACTCAGTATGAAACAGTGTTACGTTCTTACAGTAGGTAGGCAGTATGTTGGCACTTCACAGATCTATCCTTCTTTCTGAATCATGTGTTGCATATGTTTAAAGGGGAATTGGGTGTTTATGAGTTTGTAATTCCCTGCTAGACCAGCAGCTGAGTACCTAGAATGCTGTCACAGCTGTTTCCACCCCAGCACTGATGCTTGACTTGTGAGAATAAAATGAAAGGTGTGATGGGCTAGAGCAATGCTCTGAAATTGCAATCACGGAATTGTCTGAGAATTATCAGGGTAAATTTGTGTCACATTAACTTACAAGGCAATGAACATTGTCACTATATGTTGTGCTTTCTCTTCATTTAGCTTCAGAAAGTATAAACGGCTCTTAAATAGCATAATAAAAGTTATATAGTTAATCCACGTATTTCTTTGGTGTTACTTCAGGGTTCAGAGGAATGTTTCTTAAGGGCCAGACTGTGCCCATTGAGTGCTGACCTTAGTGAGAACACAAGAGGCTCAAGGAGTTCTTCAGTGCTCAGCAGGCAGCATGTTTGTTGATCCTGAGTTCCCTCAACAGCAAGTTCTACACTGCTGTCTGAAGGCCCTAATGAATGTGGGATGAGGTATGGGCTGTCTGAGCAGCTCACTGATGGTACAGACAGCACACCTGCACTCAAGGGCTGCAGCTGGTTCCAGAGTCAGCAAGGGGAACAGACTCCCTTGTGCCATGCTTCCTGCTGCATGGAAGGGTCACTTGGGAAGTGCTCCTAAGCCTTGAGAAAGCATTATTGTACCACCTGCAAATTCCATAGACTTTTAAGCAGTAGGTTTGATAGCAGTGGCAGTTCTTCATTGCCCGGGATATACTTAGTAGCTGTTACCAGGCATGGACTAGGACAGCAAGGTAGGCAAGTTACACTTGTCAAATTTATTTTCTCCCAATGCAAATGGACAAGAACAGTAGAAAAACTGCAGGTAGAAAGGTATTTCTGAGAGCTAGGCTTGGTGTGCTCACAGTGGGAAGCAGGACAGGGATTGAAAAATAACGAATGCTGTAAAAAACAGGAAACCTCCAGCAAGATAGCAGGGAACTCTACAAATCAGCATGGCTCACAAAGTTGTTAGGCAAAGGTTACATGAATAAATAACTGAAGCTAGCTTTCTTTGATCTAGGCTAAACTTTTATTTTTAAAAGCCCCAGTTATTACAGTCTCTCTCTCTGTTGTAGATACCTGTTAGTTTTTTGAAGTTCCATAATGAAGCTTTAATATGTAGAATGTTTTTATGCTACTGCTTTATAGCTTGTTGTGATGATCAGATGGCTGTTCCAGATTGATGGCTGTGTCTTCCTAGGGTCATTTGACAACCAGTCAGTGAGAAGACGAAATTTCCTATTTAGCTGGTTTTGCTTAATGAATTTCTCAAGGCTTTTCATTGTTTTAGTGGTTTTATTGTAATAAACTCTTAGCTGAGTGGAACAGCAATTATAGCATGATTGCTTAGACCTCGTGGAAGATTATAGACCACAATTATCATGTCTGTCTTGGAGAATTGAACAATGATTTACTCATCAGGTTAAAATTTGATCTGGCAAGTAAGAAGGAAAGTCTTCCATATGAAACATTTTATCTTTTCACATTTTATATGCAAACCCTGTTGATTTGCTCAAGGAATTATGTATAGTCTTGCCTCTACTGCCGATAGTCTGCCAGATTGCAGCAGTCAAGCCCTCCAAAATAATTATGTCGTGAAAAAAAATTGCCTTGTGCTTTTAATTTTTCTTCAACCTTTGAGTTTTAATGTTACTTATGAGTTAAATTCCCATCCTTAGGATTTTACTCTTTTTGTAAGGTCTTTCACTTAAGAGCTGCTATTCCCACTCTTTTCATGGCTGAGATTTACAAGTAATCACTACACTTACCAACTCTGAAAACAAGAAGGAACTGAAATTCATTTTCTTCTAGTTACAGAATCGAATTTCATAATGATTTTATATTGTAGACTGAACTGGAATTTTATTCTTTCCTTTGCTTAGTGTCACATCTTTAAGGAAAGTGTAACTACATGCTGATACAGGAAGCTGCTACCTACGAGGCAGGATTTTGCCGATCAGCTGTGACAAGAGTGCAGCACCGTAGGGCAGGCATTTGAGATGCATTTGAAGGGGTACAGTTTTAGCAGCAGGGCAGGACTTGCCCAGTTTTCAGTGCACCCAGAGGGGTGTGGCTGTGTCTGATGGACTGGGATTTGCTTGGACCCAAGATTGTTTAGTGCTCTCCATCCTGCTGGCCAGTGTACATGCATGGTGCAGTTTGTGCTACCCAAAGACACAAGATGCTGCTTCTCAAATTAACACTTTGAAAAATTCCACTGTCCATCCTATCTTATACAATTTTGCCAGTGTCAGTAAAATGACCCAGGGAACACAAAAGCAACTGGCACTGGGTTGGGAACACACTTCTAGTTAAGATATTGAGAAAAGCCGAAATTCCTGGTGGCTGCAGACAAGCTGGATTGAATATGTCCTGTTTGTTCTGGCTATGCTAGCCCTTTGACAGCACTGAGTTCAAATCAAAAACTGCTTTCTCTCCCTCCCTGGTTGCCTGGCAACCTCCCTCCTCTTATTAGCATATGATTTCTATTCCTTTTTTTATTTCATCAGTACAGTGTTACACACTCTGCTCCCTGCCCTGTGCTGCCGCCTTTGAGAAGAGCAGGATTTGTGCCTTTATATGAGACTTCGGCAAGTATGTGATTTGGCAAAGAAATCAAACATTTGGGATTAGGAACCTTTGGCCATAAGTGCCTTATCAGAAGCACAGAGGGTGGTGTTTGTGTGGGCATGTTTTTCAAAGTCTTTTCATTTTCATTTGCTGTCATTTTTATACTTAGGGCAGAATTCTTGCAAATCAGCACAGTATAAATCTCTGGCATCTCTACATGTGCAGAGCATCAGTTTGTGAAACACGCCAGCGGAGATTGACTACACAGATCTTGGGGGGTATTTTGTCCTCTTGGTCTTTATGCAGTTCCATAATGTAATATGCAATGTCATAATTCAAAATATAAATTTTAAAAAAGAGTCCTGTATATCCAGGTCAAATTGTGACTGGGGAAGAAAGCAGCTTAAGAAGTAAGTGGGAGAATTGAACTTAATTCTCCGGTTTTCTTCGCATAATAATGCTTTTTAGAAATAAGAACATTTTGCCTTTTAACTGGCCAGGTGTATTCATTTATGAAATAACAGATGATTCAGACTGGGTCTATAGTTTAAACTTTAAATTGCTTTTTTTTCTGTTCATAGACTCTTACAACTATAATAAATACCCCAATATTTTTTTGCTATTGCATATGGCAAAGAATGTAAGGTTCAAGTAGGAGTAGATAAAAACAACAATAACAACAAAAATTAGAAGACACAGTGAGGAGGAAATGACAAAGCGTGTAAGTTTGAGGAGTGTTTATATTAAGATATGTAAAGGAGTTTTTTCTTAATATTATCCAAATCATAAATCACAAATGAAAAACTTTTTCAACATCCTCGTTCGCTTATGCTGTGGTCTGAGTTTGGCAGTTTCACTTCTTTCCCCTGTCAAAATATTAACACCTTCCTGTGAAACATCTGGGTTCTTACCATGGTCATAGATGCTTCCCTATGCCAATGTAGAATTTTATGTGGTTTTAGGTCTCACAGAGACCTCACCATTTGAATTAAGAGTAAGCCCACCTATAAAAGTATTTTGATTTTAATAATGCTTCCAGTATTTAAAGATATAATTTCAGAAAGCATTCTTAGGTTGATAAATATTAATGTATGTGATGTTGGTATTTAATTTGTAGATTTAAAGTGATAAACACAATGAAGTCCTTGAAATGCCAAACCTTTCATCTCTCCTCAAGCCAAGGTTCAATTTTATTTTCAGTATGACATTTGCTGCCTGAAGTGTTACAAGTGACTTGACCTTAAAATTACGTTTATTTTAGTTCATTGAAATGGTTGGCCTTTCCAGTTCAACTTGACATCAACAGTGCAAATGGGAGAAGGCAGACATGCTTACCTGTGACTCTATTTGAAAGCAAATTAAAAAGGTATCTAGGTGATGAATCTAAATATTTCCATTTAGATGGGATGCTAGTCATCAGTTAAAGGCAATCATGGTGCATTCTGACATTTTAATTTCAGGTTCAAAAACAATTATATATGTAATTAAGGAGCAAAGTGTCCAGGCAGCCAACCTGTCTGATTTACGTGTCTTGTTGGTGTGTGTGTTTTTTGGTGTTTTTTGGTTTTTTTTTTTTTTTTTTTTTTTTAATGAAGGTACCTGTGCACGCCACTTTGGGACTGTAGAAGGTGGAAAAATTGAAAGTTTGCTGTTAGTTAATGTGTTCTTCCTAACGACACTCTTCTTTCAAGTATTAGTTGCACACTTTCAAGTATTAGTTGCATTAGGTTTATATTTATCATGGAGATTGGACTCCATGCCATTTGCAGAGAGGTTGTTGTGGCACCTAGTTTATTTATTAATATGTTGCTGCACATTTGCCATGGGTTTTGGTGTGATTTTGTTAACTGTATTCTGAGAAGCCTCATTTAAACTGGAATGTCCTTTGGAATGAACTGTCCTGGCTGTGTTTTTCTCAGTCAACAAAATGTTTGGCCAATGTGGAGAGAATGAAGCAGGCTGCTGTGTAGCAGATGCATGTCTCCTAAGACAGGGATGTTTGTTGTGCTGTGCACTTTGTCCAGGGCTGTCTACCCAGCCTTGAGAGAGATCCTCGTGCTGCCCAACTGCATCTCTGTCAGTCGATTAAGGAGTGAGAATATTGTGCTCTGAAGGGAGCCCTTTGCACTCTTGTGATGCAAGGACAGAAGGCAGGGCGAGCTTCTGAGAGAGGAAAAAAGTGCTAATAAATAAGTGGAGGGATCCACGGGGAAGGAGGAATAAAACATGCACTGAAAGAGAGCTGTTGCTGCGTTTAATAATCACAGCATTTTCCTGTCCAGCCGCTGCAGTGTTAGCATCTATACTAGCATGTTGCTCATTATAAAATGCTTGGGTTTTCATTGATTGTGAAGGGCATTCTATGAAACCCAACTCTATTCTGCTCTTAACAATAAGCTGACTACCCTTACATCCAGGCATGTCTAGCATCCATGCAAAATTCCAGAATTCGTTTGTGAAAGTAGGTAGAAGGGTTAGAATAAGTTATTAAAAATGTAGACCCATAATGGGAGTAAAGAAGATTGGAAGTATAAAGAGAGGTTTTACACCTGGAAGTTATTATAGTTATTTAGATTGAGCAAGAATAATAACCAATTGTTTTCTAAGATGTGTGACACATTTATGAAAAACCTTGAAGGATAAATGGATCTTTTTAGTATGCTACTTCCACAAAGGACTCTATGAATAAAATAATAGTGAGAGAACTCTCAGTGGATGCTGAATACTGCTAATTGATGAAATTATTACTTATTACACTGCAACTGAACTCTGCTTAGAAACACTATTTTCAGTATGATTTTTTGAAAATGACAGCTGAAATGTAAGAGGCTTTGTATTGAAAGTGAATAGTGATAATTTCTTGATATCTTTGAAATGAAGGATATTTCAATGACAGTTAAAACTGAAAAAAGTGTTTTTTCTTAAGTGTACAGATCATGGACTATGACTATGAAAATAAAATGAACTTTTCTGAAATCAATAAAGTAGACTTAATGTGGATTTATGAGGCATTTAAAAAATAACTTCAAGTATTCTATTTATAATAAAGTAGTCAATTATTTGTGTCAGCAGTTCCATATTGTGTCACATTTTAAGGTTAAAAATTAGGTTTGTGAGATAGAGTGTAGCCATCATATTAATGAAAACTCTTAATTCTAAATTAAATCAGTATTGAAGAATACTGCTGATTTACTGCTCAGGGCAAAAATGGGAATGACTACCAGATTTTCCTTGGTTTTCTATTGATGAAATTAGAGCCTGCTGTCCTTGGTGTGTCTAGTTAGGTCTGTATACTAACTCTCATGGATTGTTATCAGTAATTGGTGTGAGCATCTGTGCTCAAAAGATCACATGTAGAGTAACAGTTTGGAATATAATTACAGGTGAATACAAGATCTAATTTTAGCCTTAACAAATCTGTTCATCAGTGCTAGGATGAACCTCTCTGTTAATTTCAACAGACTTCAGAATCAGAGGGACAAAGGAGCCTTGTGCAAATTCATGCACACACTTGCGTGTGGATGTGTGTGTATGCTACAGGAACATAAGATAGGAGGCTAGAAGTGGTTCCCAGACTTATTCTGCTTCCATTTTTAAGTTGTGTTTGTTATTGCCCTTTTTTCACTTCCAATTGAAAATGCAAAATTTGAAAGATTTTAGTAAGCACGAACATAGCTTTTCAAAACAGATGGAACTGAGAAAGTGACAAAAGAGTTGGGAGAAAAAAAAAGCAAAGATAACCACAACAGAAGCTGTTCTAGAATGTTGGTGATGAAATGCAGAAATAAAATTAATGCAGAACAGAAAAAAATGAAAATATGATCTCTTCTCAAAGTATCTGTACTCTGAGAAAAGTATCAGTAGTCAGCAGTATCCAATACTATGCTGAAGGGCCAGCACTCTTGTTAGGGTAGGCTGTGCTAAGAAAGAGTTTCTGGAAGACTATAGAATAAGAATCGCTTCTTAAGTAAAGCAGAATAGCTTGCATGCTGCTAAACCATGGCACTGGATGAGGAGATAAGATGAATTGATTTAGGAACCCCAAAAAGATTTAGCACAAAAGCAAAGTTAGATGATTTTTAACTCACAGTATAATGTTCTTTATGGATTTAATCAATGAGTCCTTAGTGAAAAATACATAAGTCTTGAGAGTTGGGCTAAAAGTCTTTTAGTGCGGGAGCAGCATTCTTGTCATGTTTGTTCTCTGGATTGCTTTTAGAATCTTAGCTGAATCAGTTATCAGCTGAATCTTAGTGAATCAGTTCCACTTCTCATCCAGGTTTGCCTTCCATCCTGTGCAGGGCAAGGCAGGAACATGGGGATGGAAGTCTTTTTGTTCTCGGGGTGACTGCAGTAATGATTAGTCTTTTTCCAAAAGTGTCTGTTCTTGTAATTATTTGTGACTCTTCCCCAGTTTTTCCCTTTTCCAAATGGAAGCAGGGAACTCATTTATTTGAGTAGAAGTGTTTACTTCTTTAAGTAAGTGTTTACTGTTTACTTCTTCTAGTGAGTGTTACTAATACTTAGAGTTTCAGGCTGAGAACCATCATCCTAGAGGCTGCCAGTTGATGTATGAGTCCAGGAGGGTGAGAAAGAACAACTGTTGTGGTTGTGTACCTCCTGTCTCTTTGGTGTTTTGTCACACTCTGCTAAGGTGTCCTGCTTGGTGTACTGGCAGCTGTCCATCTCCTCCTCAGGTGCTGTAAGAAGCAGCTTAATTGGGTGTGCAACTTCCAGTCCTAGAGTTAGTCACCTGCCCTACTTGCAAAGCTTCCCTGTCTGTGGATGTATGCCCTCACTCAGGAAAAGGAACCAAACAATAGCTAAAAGAAGAGCTGACCTAAAGTCTAGTGGAAAGAGCTCAAGGTGACTTGGCAGCATGACTCAACCATATCCTAAACTGCATCAAAAGAAGTGTGGCCAGCAGGTTGAAGGAGGTGATTGTTTCACTCTACTGTGCCCTTGTGGGTCCCCCACCTAGAGTACTACACTCTGGGGTCCCCAACATAAAAAAGATGTGGATCTTTTAGGGTGAGTCCAGAGGAGAGCCGGAAAAATGATCAGAGGGCTGGAATACCTCTCCTCTGAAGACAGGCTGAGAGAGTTGGAGTTGTTCAGGAGATAAGACTCAGGAGAGACCTTAGAGCAGCCTTCTGGTACTTAAAGAGGACCTACAAGAAAGCTGGACAGGGCTTT